>JAAAKG020143781.1:0-33400 GCA_010014905.2 Druon quercuslanigerum
ATAAAATATATAAATAATTTAATTAATACATTTAATTAATTTAATAATTTAAATTAAATACTATATATATAAATATATATTAAATATAATTATTTATTAATTAAATTAATTTAAATTCAGATTCTAATTCAGCGAAACCTTGAGTGGTAAAAATTTTTTTGAATTAAATAGTTATTCGAAAATTTGGTTGATGATAAAAATGAATACAAAAGTAAGCGCGCGCTGGAGCGAGTATGGTAGTCCCGTAGTTTATAAATAGAAGAATAAAAAAAGCAATTGCGTTTCTGATTTCCAAGATGGACCTTGATCTCGTAACAGTTTACCATTATCAAAATACAGCATATTTCGAATATGGAACTTTTACTTAAAAGAAAACAAAGAAACTATAATAAAAATGTATTCTTTTGAATAATAACTTAAAAATGATGAAAAATTATGTAATACTTTATATCCAGGCGCGCCGTCACGATTAAAACTCGTAACAATATTAAGAATTACCTCATTCCTTTTATCTTAACTGACATCTGAAAAAATATTTTATCATATTTTAATTAAAAAGATAATATACGTATGTCTAGTAGTGCGTTATTAATTAATTACTTAAATTAATGTGACAAAATCAAATCAAGAAAGGAAAAACAGATTGCATTGAATTGATCAATATAATTGAGGATATTAATTTGAGTTACTCAAATACATATATAAAAGTCTAATTAAGGATGAAAATAACTGTCTAATGATAGTTTCCTGTTGAATTATCCAATGCAGATTCTACTATAAAAAAAACATCAATTTTGTCAATTACTATCTTATCAAACTAAAGCAATCAATTAAATGCAATTGAAAAGGAGAAGAGTTGTATATGTCCATGCGGTAGAAATTTTAAGTTAATATATGCCTCTTTATAAATCGCAGTGCTGAATTTAAAGCAATTATTTTTACCATTTTTAGATATAATTAGAAAAATGGGTTTTCCATTATAGTGATGAATACTTGATTCACTATCAGATTGAAGCATTTAATGGAAAAAACTTTTTCAGGCAGTTATTTTCGAGATTGAAGAATAAACAAAGTTATAATTTGATCATATTTCCTTTAAAAAAAGTGTCTACTCTAGCATATTTACTATAACTATAGCTAACAAACACGCGCGCGCTATTAGGCGTGCTATTATTGAATCGTCATGCACCGTTCAAAATTGACAAAAATGCCTTGAAATTTCCTAAAAGCTCATGAAATTATATACCTGTCTTTAAAACTTCATCAAATCCCTTAAAATAATTGTAACTACTTCGAAAAACTTTCAACAAAATTCCAATTCGTCATAATCAATTGAAAATATTTAAAAGACCGTAAAATGACTTGAAATCATTTTAAATGTCCTATATATTTTAAATCCTCTTTAAATGACTTGATATCCTTAAAATTCTATTAAAATATTTTTAAATATTTCCCAGTTCCTAGAATTTTTTTTATAATTACTTAAAATGATTACAAAATCACTTATGAAATCATATGAAACCCTTAGAACTATTTAGATATAAGTTGAAATCTTGTGAAATCCTTTCAAATATTTCAAAATGCTTTAAAAATTCTTCGAATCTTATAAAATACTTTGAAATCTCTATAAATCTCTTGAATATCCCATGAAATATTTTGAAACCCATTGCAAACTTTTACAAAATCGTTTAAATCTTTTAAACCTTAAAATAATGTAATGCACCATGAAATCTTAAAAGATTATTGAAAAATTTTAGAAAAAATTCTTGAATCACTTAAAAACATTAGAAAATCTATGTGGAATCTGTCGAAATGTTATAAAGTTAGTTACAAAACTTTTGAAATGCTTTGCACTTTCTAAAAATTCTTTGAAAACCATTGAAACCTTTCTCTTATACATTATATTATTTTATTTTTATTTTATAATTTTTGTATTTTTACATTATATATATATTATATTATTATATTATACTCTTATACATTTTTGATCCAGAAATATTTTTTCTTTTAAAATTCCTTGAAATCTTATTAAATCAGTTAAAGTTCAAAAATACTGGCTGAAGGTTTTTGAAATATTTACGGTCCCTATTAATGATTTGAAACCACTTGAAATCCCATAAAATTCTGTATAATTTCTTAGATTGGTCTAAAATCCCTTAAAATCCTTTGAAATTACTCGTAATCTCTTGAAATCTGTTGAAATCACTTTAAATAATTAGATATCCTTGGAAATATTTCAGAATCATTTTAATATTTTAGAGTTTTTCAAATCCCAATTGTATCTTCTGAAATCTTTTGAAATTTTGGGAAATATTTGAAATCCTAATGTCTGAAGTACATCAAAAATTTGAATGATCATGTCCTCGACATTAAAGAATTTACGGCAATGTAGAATTAATTTTTTCAATTGAATTAAGTTTTACTCTCTGATCAAAGTAAATAATTTAAAATATTTATTTTTAGAACAATTAAATATTTGTTCACCATAATGATCATAAATTAAAGTCTTTTTTGACAAAAAAGTGCTACGTCCCAATTTAGGTTTAAAATTTTATTCAGAATGAGCCCAGCTTCCTTCTGTGTAGCGGATTTAATTGTTTAATTTTAAATGTATTGAATGCAGGAGTTTCAAGATATTTTAAACCCACTCAGGTTTTCAACAAAAATAAGTTCGAATGAATATTTGTTTTCAGTTTTACTTCTTAAATTATTTTTGAGGTTGACATAAATATAACTTTCCTAAGATTATGCAGAAAATCCAAAAAGATTTTTGAAATTTTCAAACATGTCAAATTACAATTTCAACCAAAAAGGACAAATTTCAAACAAGAAATGTGAATTCTCAACGAAAAATTTATTTAAATTATTAAATTAAATTTATAATGGTATAATATTTAAATTTATCAAAAAAGATTAATGTTTAACTAAAGTTTACTTCTCTAACATTAAAATAAACTTTTTTAATCAAATACATAAATTTTATAATAAGAAGATTACTTTATTAGCAAAAACACGAATTTTCAACTAAAATTTTGAATCTTTAACAAAAAAAAATGTTATCAAATAAAACATGAATGCCCAAAAAAACATATTATAGTTTTGTAATTGTAATTTTAATTTTCTTAAGTTTAATGCTGACACTTTAACTTCATTTTTTCAAACATCGTAAATATTGTAACTTAAATCGAAAACTGTGATTTAAAATTTCGAGTTTGCTTTAAAAATCAAAACGATGCGTAGACAAAATTGAACAGCATAGGGAAAAGTAGGTATGTTTTTCAATATAAAGTTAACAAGAAAACACTTTTTTAAATGAGCTAAATAGAGACATTTAGTCGTAGGCATTGATTTCGTTCGTTCAAAGTGCATTTCTAAATCAACTCTACTTTGATTCATTAATATAAAACATTTTCTATTTATCTCGAATTGAAAAAAGTTTATTAAGATAATTTGTAAATCTTTTGAAAATCGACTAAAATTAACAGTTTAATCTTACGAATCTCTTAAAACAATAAATGCATATTTTTGAAAATGATCTAACTTTATGAATTTTAGCATATTTAAAAAATTGCATGAGAATAGTTTTGAAACATATTTTATATTTAATAGAAATTAGTTTTGATATTTCTTAACCTATCAGAAAATTATTGTTTACATTTTTTGAAAAATTTCAAATTTTTGAAAGGCATATAACTTTTTAAAATTTTATTAAAATCAAAAATATCATTAGGCAAATTTGCAAAGCTATTTGTCGTGTACCAAAAGCTATGACAAAAATCTATTCGAAAAATTTAACTTAGAGACTTTCTAAATATATTGTTATCTATAGTGAAAACTTTGAATGAATTTTCATCATCTACCAGAAAAATATTTTCTGCAAATTTACAAAATATTGAAAGTATATCAGTTTTCTAATTTACATGGAAACTAAAATTTTAATTTGGATAATTTGCAATTCTCAAATCCATCTATTTAAAACTTTTAAAAAATGCTGAAATTTAAAAAAAAAATCAAATTTTGAAAAGGTTCTAAATTTTTTGATTTTGGCTGGAAATCCAAAGTTAACGTGACCACAATTTTCAGGTAACTATAAATACTGACTTATAGACAGGCAGACACTGACAGAATTTTACGAATTTCGATTTGAAGAGATGAATTTTCAAACAAAATAGACGAATTTTTAACAAGATTTTTGAATTTTCAGCCAAAAAATATTTATCATTCATGAAATAAAAACAATGTTAAACAAATTATAGTTTGAAAGGAAAAATAATGTTTAGTACAAAATAAATTTTTTATTTGAATGTATATAAATATAATTTTTCTAGCAAAGAAAATTTTTAATATTTTATAAATCTTCGGAAATATTTTAAAGTTTTAAATTATTATTAATTTTTTAAAACTTCTAAGTTTTAAAATATCTTACAAACGGACTGACATTATTTTTAAATTTAATTTAAATTTCTAAATATCTCTTAAAATTGTTTGAATTTTTTCAGGAATTTATAAAGAACTTCAAAGTTAAAAGATTTCCTTAAAGTCTTTCAGATTCTTTTTTCAAAATTTTGAAAATCTTCGGTAATGTTTTGAAACCTTTTTCAAAATTTTGTTTAAATGAATTTGCTAAAATATAATTCATAAAAAAATTTTCCAGAAATCTTGAAAAAAAATTTATTCTTTCGAAAATTTATTCTTCCATAACGTCTAAATTTTTGTTTGCAATTCTCAAAAATCTGGTGAACTTAAAAATTCAAAAATGAATTTTATCAAGGTGTTGTGAATAGAATTTACATTTTTTAATCATATGGTAAAAAAAGTTATGAACAGAATTGAATGTTTTCTTTCAGGAATTAATTTCTAGAATTAAAATTCATTATTTTGAAAATGGCGATTTACAAAATTCACCTAAACCCGCATTCGCGCAGTATGCTAACAACCAGGTAGATAAAAACAACGAGTCCGAGTTTTTCGATAATTCCATTTCAATTATTATATAGATAAGACATAATATTGCATACAAAACTATTTTCCCAGAAAAACAAAATTTTATTTATTCTCAATACCTATGACTACTATATTTTATTACGTCAGTAAATTAAGAAAACACTTCAATGTCGATCTATTTATATATATTTAAAATTTTTCTACAAAATGGATGATTATAAAAAGTCATACAGTCAGCGGGGAGCCAAGATTTTTTTCGGGGAGGGTTTAGATTTTTTTCTGAGGGTTTATCTATAGGCAAATAAAGGGGGGAAAGGGAATTGAATAATAAAAATACTTATTCACTCCAACCTAAAAAATCTGCTATTTTCGACCCACCCTGTTATAAAACTTGTATTATTTTTATAAAATAAGAAAATAATGATAGCAAGTAACAAATAACCAAAAACTTGTTTAGATTTTGGAATAGTGCTGCTATTCACATTTCTTGCGTAAAGAAACGGTTTCAAAGGAATATAAAGTTCGCTATTCTTAAAATATTTATTTTCGAAATATGTTATAATGGTTCTAGGTCCTTTTGCCCTTGCATCGAATCTGTATTATCCTAACCAAAAAATTCCTCTTGACTGATTTTTTTTCTTGTCGAGATTAAAACATAAGGAACATGACTTTCATGGACTTATTGCAATGAACAGTGTGACAATATTTATACAAGGATATGTCCGAAGAAGAATTTTTTTGCTTTGTGATTGCAAAAGTAATTTGGATGCAATTAAAAAAATCCTTGTACGGTCGTAATTTAATATTCTATCTATATGAAGACAAACACATGGAATATGAGAGACACGTGTGGTTTTATGATGTCTGCCTGATCGGCTGCAATACCGTGATCCCACAAATAAAAGTTCTTCGCTGATTTTGCATGGGTGTAAAGTTACTGATCTTATCATAATCTGCTTCCATTAAACAGATTCAACGACATTGAGAAACTAGTAATCATCTCGAAATTGCTGACCGCCAACGTGGAATATTTCGAGCAATGAACTTCTTTATCTTCGCATCTCGACAAATAAAAGATTTCTTTTATCCTCGCTTTTATTGTCTGTCATTTATACCAATATTAGTAACACAAGGCTTTCCACCTTTGTGAATTCGTGCTTTGTAAATTTTTATCAATTTGAGCTCTTCTCGTAAAATCTAAACAATTTTCTCGTATAAAAAAGAGATATAACTTCGAGCTGATCATATAAATGATTTACAGTGAATGCAACTTATTCCAACTTTAAATTTGTATACTATTCAACTCACTGCGACTCACTGAGTAACATCTTCGAACCTCATTAAATTTTATTATTTCACAATACATCATTATCAATAATTTTGGTTACAAGTCTTGAAGTAGCTAGAAACAAGCATTTTTTCTTGGATAGGCATGCAAATTTGGTTGTAACGAAGAAACTTTCCTTGGTTAAAATAACTAAGGAATATAGTTGGATCAACCAAATATTTTGTATTTTATGTAATACAGTCAACTTCCTGAATAATACCGCTTTGAATAGTGCCGCTTCTCCTCAATCATGTACGAGCGCATACCCCACCATCACGCTATCGCTTCGAGCCATGGCATGTCAATCCAGTCTTCCTGAATAGTGACACTCGAATACGTGTACGAAAACAGACTATTTTTTCTTTCTTTTCGTAATCGCACCAAAAAAAACCCAATGAAAGCAGGTTTTCTATTAGTTTTAAATAATTTTCATTAATAAAAATTTCGATATTTCCGATAAAAATAAAGTAAACTTCTTGCTTTCTTTCAACTTCTTGGACAGAAATGGGACTTTTGGTGTAATCAGAAAAGTGATCTAGAATTGAATTTCTTATTTTAAAAGATCTGAAAAGTATTGATTATTTAACCATCATCCTTGAAAAATTGTTCAATAATAATCGACAAGATTTGAAGCTGAGTAAACGTCATATTTCGAAAGATGTATAATAAATCAATTGCTAAACGATTAATACTTTCGATGGCACTTCTACGTGCCAAGAGTGGGGGAAGCTGAGTTCCACGAAAAATAATAATATAAATAAATAATATAAATAACCAGCCCATGTCCGGCATTATTTGTAAAGCGGACTGTATCCTTGTTGTATGGTTGAACCTCCCAAAATTTTCTTAATTTGACCAAATCGTTTTTTGAGGTTGAGGCCTGTTTTCAGAAAATTAATTCAGAGATAACGTAAATTATGTTTTATTTCAAATTCCAGACTTTTATGGGCTACTGTTTAAACAATCTTTGAAATTAATTTTAGACTTAGACTTAATTGAAGAAAAAAATTAAAAACAGGACCTGTGTGGAATTAATACTTTTTCCCCGAGTTTAAATTTTGATAAAAAATTATTATAAATTATGTGCATTAAATTTCAACAAATTACTTAAATAAACTCGATGCTGATCAGAATTAATTAAGATAAATTAACAGAACATTCAAATTTCATTAGAAGAAATCACTTACATTTTGCTTTACTCTTATAAACAATTTATTCAAACGAATAATCTAGTGTGTTTTGGACCAATATTATTTCATGCTAAAATCTATCTTATTTTTTTTTAAGTGATACTTCGCAACCAAAAAGGGTCATAATTTATAAATTTATAAAAAATTTAGAAAGTCATGAACCATTAAAATTGAAGTCCATGCGTAGATCAATAGACATAACAAAGAAGTTGATATTAGAATGAAGGCATTTTATTAAAAGATGAACTTTATAGAAAATAATATGATTTCCAAATTATTTAAACAAAAATTGTTTAAGCAATTTGTTAAAAACCTATGACCTACAGAAAAAGTGAATAAGCCATTTGATTCTACCGAAAAAATTGAATAGAGTTCATATGTTAGGCAATTTTTCTTATTTATATTATTGTCCCCATAGGCCAACATTAAAAATTTTAAGATTTTTCATCGACTTGTCCAATCGTGAAAAATTTGTTTAAATTAATTTATTCATGATGTCACAAATAAACTTTTTAGTGCTATTACTAAGCTATCTAATAATTTTTTTTCCTTTCGGCCCACCCTATTATACGTACTTTAATTAAAGATATTCTAAATATTTAATAGGATTCTTCTGACAATTGCGCAAGTTTGAGCGCGCCTAGAGCGCGCGTCTGTTGAATCTCACGCATCGCGCTCGATAAAAGGTTGACTCGCGCTTCGCGTTCATCGTGACACTCGCGTTGCCCGCTCGATTTTTAATAGACATTTATAAATGCATATTTTCTGAATCACCTTAAAATAAATTTAAAAAAACTAAAATCCTTTCTTTAGGTATTTTTCTCTATCTCTCGTTATTATGCTAAGAATACGATTTTTGTTTTCATATTATTTTTTATGGATAAACAAAAATATCGTACAAGTCTTCTTTTAGATTTTATACGTATCTCGTGTCTTTTGGCGTAATACATTGGATTTTTTTATTTTCTGCATATTACGTACGATAAATAAAAACAAAATTACGAATCCTATTGGAAAATAGTTCAAAGGCATTTTGTAGGGTTTTTTAAAAGCTATCATTTCTCTTTGAGAACTTTTACGTAGTTTGTATCGTTTGGCCATTCTTAAACTTTATCAATCATAAATTATAAGAATGTAATAAATGATAACAAATTTGTATCTTTTTTTCGTGCCAATATTTTCAATGTTCAAGAAGTGATTAATAGCAAATTTGTAGATCGTTTTTGGCATCACAATTTTTGTTAATTCACCTTTTTCCTTATCCTGCATAATTATACCAAAGAATTGAATTTTTTTCATTATTTTTTGTGCAATCAAAATTTGAATGTTCGATTTATCATAAAAATACAAAAAGTTGTTATGATAATCTTGAAGGCATATCAAAAAACAATGATTTTATTTTCTTAACTTTTTTCATATCGTGCGTTCTTTGGCTTAAAATTTTGATTTTCGATTAATTTTTAAAATCTTGAAAATTCTATAACTCTGAAAAGTGAAAATATTCTTTTTATCAAAAAAAGTCATTTAGATCAATTGTTCATATTTTCTAATACCATCAAGATCCGTACATAGTATTTTCAAATTCAGAAAAAAGTTGTCTCGACAATTTTAAAAATACGCTCACTTTTTGCATTTTCATCAAAAATGGCTGGTTAACGAACTCTTAGGAACGAACTTTTAGGACCTAAAAAAATGTGCCAAAGATCGATTTGATTCGTTCATTGTTTCGAAAGTTATTGTGTTAACGGACGGACGGACGGACAGACATGCAGACGCCATCGTAGAAACTTTATTTTCGTATTTAGGGAGTCCCGAAACGTGGAGATCCGTTGAAAAACTGTGGTTTCAAATTTCCGACAATTCTCCTACTTTCTCAATCATAAATGATGAGAATGTAAAAACAACTCTTAATAAATATAATTTATAAATAAATAAATTAATTAATTAATATTTTTTATTTTCTTTGGCAGTTTGCCAGTTAAAAAACGTTTACTGATTCTTAAAATATACGTTTGAAAAAATATAGTTCTGTATTGCAAAGTTATGCACAATGAAAAAGAAAAACAAAAAACAGATATCACAATAATCCTGAGTCTTATTTTTAATTATCCTGTCATAACTGGTAATCGAAAACGATGAAAATTTTAGATTTTTGAAGACAAGATGGATATTCAAGAAAAATAAAATATTTTCCTTCATTCTTAAAAAAAATGTAACAAAAAATTTTCTAAAAGCATATAAATTTCTTGAAAAATATTTAATTAAAATGGTAATTAACAACAGCCACCTTTTGTCCTGTAAATAATAAAAGATATAATCTTTAGCTTGTGATAAAAAAGCTAACAACTAATTTTTATTTTATTCCAAAACGTTCAAAGATTGTATAGTTTTTATAATCATCAAAGTGTTTGTATAAAAAATGAATTATTTTAGAACTGAAACCCTATAATTGAAAATTTCTCGAAATCTTGAAAATGTCATAATATTCAAATTTAAAAGTTTCGTAGTTTGCATGCCTGACATGAAAGGACTCTTACAGATCCGCGAAAATAATGCGAACTCATCTGAATTTATTTCGATTTAATAAAAAAGAAAAATTTAAATAATGAATAGTATTCTCAAATGAAACTGTCATGTCGAATTCTTGCAATAAATCTTCTTAGCAATTACTAGAAAACACAATAAATAAATTTAAAAAAAAGCAATTTTGTTAATGTGCTTAAAATGTAAATCTGCTTTTGTGACATTTGCAGAAAAACATAATTTAAAAAAATCATGAGGGTATTCATCGATTTCGATCTGTATGAATGAAACCAGTAGATTCAATTATCGTGCTGGTTTACAGAATGCGAACAACTAATTTGTTTTCAGATAACTTTTAATTTAAACTGAATAGTTATAGCGTAATTACTATTTTTGAGTGATATTGTCAAGACATTCATACGTCAAATCCTGCTGTGACGACAATGGTCAATTGGTTACTGTTGAGGTACGCATTAGTTTAGTAACACTTTTATTACTGTATGAACAACATCCACAAAGCGATTGTGCTCAGTTTAAAAAAATACTCTTCAATAAAGAATGTACGTGCAAATCACACGTTCATTAATCTCAAGCTGTTGTTGATCAGACTTAATTTAACGGAGACGATAAGCAAAGATCGAAAGCAATTTACACTCTTCGATAATTTTTACATTATTATCAACCATCTTGGCATCAAGAGATAAGCATTGGTAAGAAATGCTCTATTGTATCAAACAAAGCTATCGTGAAAAATTCGACCTCATTTTACTAATGCAATGACATGAATAAGATCACGTAAGAGCTGCAAGAAAATCCCATTTTGTTTTCTTAACGTAATTTTCATGCAAAGAATCAGTTTTCCACTCTCTAAATCTGAATCAGTGAAATGTCACCGATTGTCAGTGAGGTTTTAATTATTCATTCAGTGAAATAAACACTTTTGAGAGTTGGAAAGCACTGCACCATTTCAATTAAGTAGTCATATTAAAAAATATATTTTAGTAAATTCAATCAAATAATCACATTAAAAACTTAAAACCCATCAATATTAGCAAATATTAAGAAAGTTGAAAAGTTTCATGCTTTTAAATGACAAAGAACTTCGCATATTACTTTGCTTTCAAGATTAGACTGCCATGTAAACAACCGCTAAGTAAGTACTTTTTATACTAGTTACAGTATATTTTTCCCGCAGTTAATTTAACAGACTGACAGCCTGAAAATAAAAGAAATAAACTTCATAAAGTAATTCCTTTTGCGACTTAAGCAAAAGAGTAACAACGCATAACTTTAAAACTTATAGGTTACGTTTTACATGATTTACTTTGATGTTACTAAACTAATTAGTGAATAAGTCTGAAATTATTGATTAATCAGTGAAATATTAAAGGGACCATTCCAAAAATACGTGGTACATTTTTCAAGACCTTCTGACCCCCCCCCCCCCCCTAAACGCCTCACGTATTTTGTGAATGACCCCTGACTACTGTTTCACTCAGTGAATTTTTCATTGATTCATATTTAGAGAGTAGGAAACAAAACTTGTCTACGATTTTGAAAATTAAAATGATATAATGAGCCTTATCTTGTGAAAGAAAGGATATAATATTCTATGAAAAAAATGTAAATCTCATCAAAAATAATTATTTCCACAACACTTTTTCTATTTGAATATTTTTTCCTATCCCTTCTTACCAAATTAAAAAAAAATATTTATTTTGATAAATCATTGCTTTTTTCGGGGAAAATGTTTCCGATTGTAAAAATAAGTTAATCAGACTCAAATATAATTATTTCTTTGGAAATGTTTTCTTTGAAACAAGTTCTTGAACAATTTTAGCCGTAGAAAAAATTGTATTTCAAAATTAGAAACAATAGAGAATGTTTTCTTAAAGAAGCTTAGTTAATTTCTTGAAATATTCTAACAGATTTTGAAGTTTCTTTTTTTGTAAATTCTCAGAATAAAATATTTGACATCCTCAAACTCTTCTATTTTTTATAATAAAGTAATGTGTAACAATATATGAATAATTATAGGGACAAAATTATCAATTTTGAGAATATGATTGTTTTATCTTAAAGTAAATTGCTTAAATAAACTCACCATTGATTAGAACTATTAAACATATACTTGAAGAAGATAATTAATTAATCGAATGCACAAGTTAATTTTTATACACTTTTAATTTTAAATTTTTTTAACAATTTCGGTTTAATCAATTGGTTCAAAAATATAAAATAATAAAAACAATACTACCACTTGATTCTACGGGCAAAATTAGGTTTAAGACATTACAATTATACATTTAAATTTAATGAAATAATACTACATAACACATAAGTACATTATGCATAACACATGTCTAGCACATTAAATCCATGTAATTTTTCCCGTAGTATCGAATGATGCTATATTAGTTTTTTCGTAACTCTAATTTTTAAACAAATTGTTTTAAAAACCTTTTTTTCAAGCATCGAAATTTTAGCTTCTTTTTTATGAAAATCGTGGTTTTTAACTTTATAAGTTGTTTATATATTTTAAAATTAGGCTCATTCTTCGTAACTGATACCATTTTAGTAAAGAACTGCAGCCATTTTTAAACAACAAAATTTGTTTGTATAGTCATTAACTTGTACATTTAATTAATTTAATATGTTCCTTAAATATGCCTGTATTATTTCTTAACAATAGTAAGTTCATTTCAGCATTTTTATTTTAGGTAATAATCATACTCCTGAAATTGTTCATATTTTTACTATATTTGTTTATACATTATTGCACACACAAATGAAATTAAAAATCTTAAGAGTTTGAGGACCTCAAAATTTTATTCTAAGAATTTCTAGAAGAGAAACTTCAAATCCATCAAAACTTTTAAGAATTTTGCGATATGCTCTCAAATATTTTTCAAACAATTGATAACACAATTCCAGTGTTTGCAGTAACGCGTTACCAGAAAAATTATTTTTTTTTAGTAACGGTAATATTAACGCGTTACAATTGTCTGGTAACGGAAATAAAAAGTAACGCACGTTACCGGTCGTTACTTCATAAAATGTTAAAATATATTTGAAAAAAAAAGATATTATTTAAAATATAGTTTTCTTTAATGTTTATACACAGAATTTTCTAGCACTTGTCTAAGAGAAGGTGTTAATAAACAATATTAAATTGTTTAAACAATTTATTGGTTAACTTTCATTAATTATTGCCTCACTATATGAAAAAGGACAGATAAGTAAACATTATCAAAAAACTGCAACTATCAAGCATTAATATAGATGAAGATAGTCATGAACAGCAATAATATGTGTAAACAATTATTTTTTCTGAATCTTATAAATTATTAAGCTACTGCTAATGAAAAATAGACAAATAGTTAAACAATTCAGGAAAAAATCGCAGCATTCTACCATTAAACGAAGACAATATTAATAGCAATAATAATAAATTGTTTAAATAATCACTCTTGTGAATATTAAGGAACTATCGCCGCCCTCTAATTGAAAATTGAACAACAATTGGAAAAATTGGACAATTTCTGAAAAAGCTGGGACTTTCTAACTCTATTCTTTCATAAAATTTCTATAAACAAAAATAAATTGTTAAAACAATTTACATGCACATCGAATTATCAGTGTGCAATGGTATGTAATGTACCAGGAACAATTTTCATTTAAAATATCGTAAAAAGTTATAATTAGTGTCGAAATTTTAAAAAGCGATATTTCATTTATATTCTTTAGCTAATTGTGAAGAGAAATGTTGAATTCCAACTTGATTCACCTAATATTGAGAATTCTGAATAAAATATACAAAAACGTATTTTTTTCCTACTCTACATGCAAATTCGGAAAAGGAATTTTCAGTGCATTTTTGAAGCCTGAAAGAGACTGTAGCATATATTTATAAACATAATAATAGTTTAAATAAAAAAGAGCTTATAGGTAAATTCAGTATTTTTTAATTACTTAACCTATCTCTAATTATAATTAGCTTCCAGAAATTATTAGAAGTTGGTTGAAAACATTTTTTAAATTCTTAGAATCCCAATGACAGTCCTTATAATTTCTTAAATTGGGCAAACATCACATGAAATAATTGTGAATTCCTTGAAATCTCTTGAAACCTATTAAAATCATTTTTACTAATCATCGTTGCTATTTTTTTAGCTTTTAAAACCGCAATGATATCTTTTGAATCTCACGGGATTAAAAAATTGACTGCAATAAATAAATACTTCACCACCATAACAATAGCAAACTAAGTTAAAGGAAGAATTTCAAGTCATTCAAAAGCCAAATTTTATCAAATTTTCAAAAACAATTAAAGTTAGATTTTGTAGACGTATTATTCACCAGTTTTTTACATTCCCACTATAATGAGAAGGTATTGGTTTTATTCTGAATAAATTATTACGATTTTTTTAGTGTATTCAAATGCATTCAACATACTTAAAATTGTTACGCGTTCAAAATTTTGGCGATAATTATTTGACAAGTCAACTTAAATCTAAAAAACATTCAATTCTAAAATTAAAACATTGGCATTATAAACTCAGACAAATTTTTTGCTGATTTTAAAGTCAGAAAAATTTTGAAGCGCTAGAATTTCTGATTCTAAAACTGAATTTAAGATGTATAATTTTTAATTATTTCTTTTTTGCTGTTTCTAATTCTTTGATCCTTAAATATTTTAATAGATGAAGGAAATTATTATGAGTCGATTTTTTCGCAATAAACTTTTCTCTTTTCTTTAAAGAGAAATTAATAAAATTTTATACAATATTTTAGTATAATGTTGCTTTCAATCTCAGTGCTCTTACGTTTTACACTTGACCTTTGTCGACAGAGCTTTTTACATTCTTATCAATCCGCTCTTGGTTTTATTTAGTTCCGTTTTTGTTCAATTAACCGTAACCATCAGTAGAAATAGATGTAAAGTTTCAAGGAAAATAATGCTTCTGTCCGTTACAAAAAAGAAACATTTTTTCAAACTTTAATGATAAATGAGAAACAAACAATAATTTGAGTATAATTTTTATGGAATTTTTGTAGCTATATTTCATCAACTCCAATGTTTAATTTAATGTGTCAAATATAAAATAAATTTCCTATAACATCCCACAATGTTTATTTAACATCATAAAAAGAAAGATAAGGTTTTAAACTTTCATACCCCTCATACGTACGTCAATTGATAATGCTGTTAATTGAAATTTTTCCTAAGATAAGAGTATTTGAATCCTAATCTTCCTTTACGACATCTTTCAAGGCTGTGAATTTGAATTCCAAAATTTGTCGGGGAATTTCATTTTTCTTCAATTTTATGTGAGCGATTTAACAGATTAATAATGATCAATCGTAGAATTTGACCCTTAATTTGATCTTGATTTGATCTATAAGATTTGATAAAACGATCATCGGGCCTCCTGAAATTGATGACATTTTTTAAACATGATTGGTTTTGTTACGTGAGAGAATTTATTCAGATTACCAGTTTTTTTTACATCAATAACGACGTGAAAAGTGTCCTAATAAATCAGATTTTGAAATGATACAAATTATAGGATTGTTCGATTAGATTTGTAAGTCTACTCTCAAGCATATGTTATATCACTGCTCTTTAAATTATTTCTTCAAAACACAATCACACAGTTATCGAATCATTGAATATAAAAAAATAATTTTTGATTTATAATTTTTTGGAACTTAAGAGAAAATCGAGGATACAATCTCAAAAAGATTTCGCTTTTATTTAAGTAGGTTAGTTATGTAATAAAGGTTTTCTAGCATGACGCAAAACCGTCTATCAAACTATCGACTATCAAAACACGCATAAGCTATTATCGTGACTTGAAAAATGTATTAATAGTAAAAAAACTATACAAATTTATGTCTTTACAATAGAATAAAAAAGATCCTTTGTACTTCTTTAGAAATATTTTTTTCACAGAATCTAGCCTCAAGCAAAGAAAATATGATTAATTATCCTTAAAATATTGAATTAATTTTAAATTATTTATTCTTTTTCAGTTCCTACAGATTAAGGCTGACGGAATTAGGAAGATCGGACAACAAATTATCACAGATTGATCCTGCACTAAATTTTCTGCTGAGGACGTATGACCGAACCTTCCCTCTGCAGAGAGTAAGGTAATAAAAATCATCAGTGACATATGCAATTGATTAACGATCGTTCAAAACATATGTATTAATATATTTAGTACATTTGTCATTAATTTTACGTCAATGGTATTCCCGGGATAATCTCAAACTTAATTGAAAGAATGTCGTAGATCTGATAGGTTTCTTATCTAAGATTCTACTACTTCCGTATAATCATGAATCTCTCCTGTATTGCAACAAGCATTAAACACCCACTACTCTCTCTCTGATAAGGCTTTTACTTCGCGCCCTAAAGTAATGACGTATCTTTAATTACTCAATAAATTTTCTGATTGGGTGATTATAATTATTACTGCACTAGCTGATAAAATCTCTAATAGCGAATTTTAATTCTATTCTTGTGAACTTGCACCACAATGATTGAAAAAATTTCTCATAAGTATCTCTGAAATTATTCCACGATTCTTATCACCCTCCTCTCTGACAATCGATGCCACAGTTTGCTCTTCGAGCCATGAATTGCAAATTTTTGCGAAATTTCTTCTTTTTTAAGATACTAATTTCGCAATATTTTGTTTTTATAGAAATTACTGATTAAATAATTGTATCAAACAATGAAGAAAGAATCTGACAGAAACTAAACTGTGGTAAACTAAAGTGTGGATTAATATTTGTAATTTTGCAATTCTGTACATTTAGCTTTTATAATTGATATTGCACTTAGTTAATTAAAAAACAAGAAATAAAATCATAGCACGAAAAGAGTTGGCGTTCAGATCATTACGTGCCGCTATACGATTATAAACGTTGATCAACAATTATGAAGTATTGTCTTTTCAGACATGGTCGTTTTTCCGGCCTTGGCGATTGAGCCTACGTTACTTAACGTCACAGAATCGGAAGGCGATGATCAACTAATTTTTAACGGAAAACAAGTAAATGAAATAAACGCGGAAAAGCGAAATCTAAATCTTGTCTTCAAACCATTTGTTGAAATGACTTCTGGAAAGGAAAACTCCGGAGTGACGTTTACAGGATTCAACGCCGATGTTGATTCTGTGAAGATAAATGTCCCAAATGATAACATCATAGCGGACAATGCCATTGTTCAGAAAGTAGCAGGTGAGACCAAGTTTAGAAAAGTTAAAAGTAAATATACTAGTAAAGAAAATAATCCCAGAATACAAGTAATTATCAAAAATTATAACTTGAAAAAATTGTAAAAAATTTATCGGTATTTTTCGCGGGCATATGCTAAAAATATTATTTATCCCACGCGACAAATTTCGTTTAAAGATATAGATGATAAAATACTAAATAAAAAATTCTTCATCTAAAGGTGAAATTTTTATGATAATACTGAGATACTCTCTTGTATCGTAAAATATTTCGCCACATAAGCAATTAAATTTTGTAATGACGTCCGAGATCTTAATCGGTTTTTCCCGTGAAGTCCTCTGAAAGAGTCTTTCAAATACTGTCACAGATATGCAAGTTGTAAATAAAGATTTTTCAAACTACCTAAAATGAGCTTAAACTTTAATACTTCCAATAAAATATTCATAAGTTCTTTTCTAATAATATTGCCGTTAATTCTATTATTAATTACACCTATTATTTTTATTTCGACTTTGAAAAATTCGTTCATTCCTAATGCAGCAGTTTGAACAAAGGTGCCATTAATCATCTGGCACAGTTAATTGTCATTTAACGGCACTGTTGATATCGAACTTGTATCTGTTCCACAACAGAATTTTCCCTACTAGAGTTCTATAGTTATCAGAGATTTCCGAGCCGTTCCAAAGATCAAAGAAAGATATAAATATTTAGAATTAAAATCTGTTTTGCATGCGGCTTACAAATCGTGTTATCAAATATCGTTGTTAATTATTAATCAGAATGATAAAAAAATGACTTATCTAACGAAATTAATTTATTTCTTAGCGGGTTTAATAACATCCAAAGATGACAAAAAGGAAAAATCTGGTTCAAGTCCAGGAGGTGGTTCATTATCCAGTGGTAGTTCAATAGTAACTATATCCTCTATAACGAACTCAGACCCTGACCCCTTTTTTCCAAATGGACTGGATGGACTTCCCGAAAAAAAACATAGTAGCTTAAATGAAAAATGGCAACACACAACTCTTCAAGTTTCGGTTCCATTTTTTATTGCTGGTATAGGAACAATTGGTGCTGGACTGGTACTTGCTGAAGTTCAAGTAAGTAAATTCTTTAAAATAAAAATCTGGGCGCTGCGCGTGCGGCTCTTAAATTTGAGCACGCCTAAGACGCGTCACTGTTGGTTCTCGCGCTTCGCGCTCTATCTTTGCATTCTCTCACATTAGTGCGCAGACATTTTAAAATTAAACCTCAGCGCTTTGAAAACTAAACTTTGGTGATTATGAATTCTGTTTTGTTAAAGCTCTTTCATTATGATCAACTCTTTTATATCAAGTTTATATTATATTTATTTATGTACCTCGGCCTGGGGCTGATCATTCAGATAATTAAAAACAAAATAACAAATTTTAATTTTGTTTTGTGTTTAATGATTACTTTTCAATATTTGTTTCTTCTTTCGCACTAAATTTTCTTCTTAGCTAGCCTGAAAAATGTATATTACTTCAATATATTTATAATTTGTTTATTTTCACTGTTATTTTTCACGATTAAAAGAAAATATACTCGTCGTATCTACAAACTATTAATAACTTTTTTTTCGCACGTTGTATCGTTTTTCAATCATTTTTTATATATTTCGAATGTTATTTTTTACGATTAAAGCAAAAATTGTGCGCTCTATCAGGACGTTATTAATGACAAACTCGGATGAATTCTCACTCTTTATTAATTGAGTAACTTTTATTTATTCGTTTTTTTTCATAACTTGTGTCGTTTGTCAAAAAAAATTTTTTGTTTGCATTTGTAATGTTGTTTTCACGAATCACGAAAAAACTACGTATGCTATTAAAAAGTGATTCACAACAAGTTTGTAAATGCTTTTTGGCGCAAAATTTTTGTACATGCATCTTCTATCTTATCTTGCATAGTTTCGCCTCAAAATGCAATTTTTTATAATGTTGGAGTTTCCAAAAAAAAAATTTTAATTGTTATGTTAATCTTGTAGGGTGTTCAAAATTCAACGATTTTATTTCTTTGGAATATTTTTATATCGTGCTTTGTTTAACTTGCAATGATCGTATTCGTTTGTTTTTCGAATTTTTTAAATACTATAACCCCGGTAATCTTTTTTCCAAAAAAAAAAAAACGTTAGGGTGAATTATTCGTCTTTCTGAGTACTGCTAATAACCATACATAAAAATCTTTATTCCTAAACAAAGTAGTCGCAAAAATTATGAAAATGCTTTAACTTTTTGAATTTCTATCCAAAATGGCTAGCTAATGAACTTGAATATCAATTTTGTACACTAAATTAGTATACCAAAGACGAATCAAATCTGTCAATTCTTTCGAAAGTTAACGTTCTAATAAAATACAAATCTAGACACATATTCGCGAAAACCTGATTTTCGAGTTCACAGGGTCTCAAAATGTGGACATTTGACAAAAACACCGGGGTGGGACAAATTTTACACAAATCTAGTACCTTTCCTGATAAAACTTTTGTTTATGAATTTACAGAATTGGCCTGTCTTCAAGGATATTTCACAACTATTTATCCTCGTACCAGCTCTTTTAGGACTGAAAGGAAATTTAGACATGTGCCTCGCATCACGTCTAAGCACCCAAGCAAATTTAGGCAACATGACTTCCTGTAGAGAAATAACAAAAATGATTGTTGGAAATATAGCTCTCGTTCAAATTCAAGCAATCGTTGCTGCATCCCTAGTTGCCATTTTTGCAATTTCGGTATCAGCGGCAGATGGCAAATTTGCGTGGGATCATTCTCTCTTAATGATTGCTGCAAGCGTTTGCACTGCAACAAGTTCCTGTTTCATTTTGGGTAACTTTCTTTTATTATAAATAATTTTTTTTCATTTCAGGAAAATTTCATTTTAATTCGGTTACGCATAAATAATCATTCCGAGTTTGAAACAAGTCGCAATAGCCGACGAGCGATAAAAACGATATTAGAGAACTTATATAAACAAAATTAATGTTCATTATCTTGATTGTTCTGTCCGCTGACGCAGTATGTTGTATATTTACTGTATGTCGACCATATCGGATTTTTATCACCGCAGGTGTCACTTGTTAAACTTCATTTCGTTAATTTCTAAATAAATAAGTCATTAATAACTGAGTTTTGTTTACAGATTTTGTTATGATTGCTGTTATTATGGCGTCTCATCGATGCAAAATGAATCCAGATAATTTGGCAACGCCATTAGCAGCTTCTATTGGAGATGTTGTTTCCATAAGTGTCTTGTCTACTATTGCATCTGTTTTTTTCGTCAAGCTGGAATCAGATATTTGGATTTTATATCTCGTACTTGCATGTTATTTAATTCTTTTGCCGATATGGGTTTCTATAGTCCTGCATAATAAATACACGAAAAAAGTTCTCACTTCTGGATGGATACCAGTAATATCAGCTTTGTTCATCAGCGGGTAAGTAAATTATTTTTTTGCTAGTATTAGCTTGTATTTCTGTTTTCATTTCGTGTTTTATTTTAATCGTTAATTTTTTAGACTGGGTGGACTTGTTTTGGACCATGCTGTAGATGTTCTCAAAGGTTTTGTGATTTTCCAACCGATCATCAATGGAATTGGTGGAAATCTAGTCTCAGTGCAAGCTTCAAGAATTTCAACAATGTTGCATCAAACTTCCCTTCTGGGAATAATCCCACCTCACACAAAACAATGGGTTTCACCCTGGAAAGCACTTTTTAATGGAGGTACGTTTAAAAAAAGAGGAAGAAAAATAATACTATTTTATTTTACAAACTTTCTATTAATTTATTCCCATTGAAAAAGCATTTATTAACAACAAAAATCTATTTTTTAGTGCCTTCAGCAAATACGGCGAGGCTGCTTATTGGCATGTCAATCCCAGGTCATATGGTGTTTATATTTGCAGCTGATTATTTCAAACATGGATATTCTACAATCACTGTTCACTTTGCTTTTGCTTATCTACTGGTTGCCTGTATACAGGTTAGAAACTACGTATATTACTGCTTAAAACAATCTAATTTTCTTTTAGAAATTTAACTGTCACTTATTTCATTTATGTTTTTACACAAACAGGTAATGCTTCTTCTCTACGTAGCCCATTTAATCGTCCATGCGATGTGGCGGTACAAAATTGATCCTGACAATTCAGCAATTCCATATCTGACAGCTTTGGGTGACCTTTCCGGTTCCATTTTACTTGGAGGTGCAATGTACATCCTTTTGGTTGTAGGCAAGGAATACCAAAGTTGAGGGAATTTTAAACAAATTCTCAATTGCGAGAAATCGAATACAGAGCTTGCAGAATAGTAGAATTTAAAACGTCCTGAAGAGATTTCTATTTCGCCGAATAGGTAGCACTGTGATGAAACACGTTTCTGCCGAGAGCTTTTTTGCAGCTTCTCAGAAATCTAATGGCGTTCAATTATTCTTTACCGAGTGCCAAATGCTAGTCCACTTATTTTAAGACCCAACACCGAATAATAATGAAGTTATTACTTCTACTATTATGCATAAAAATGGGCGTATTAAAAAAATTCTAAAACTAAAAACAAACAAAAAAAACGAAAGATTTTCCATCTGAGAAAATGTTCTTTAAAGGCTCGCAGTCTTTGAAACATATAGACGAGTCACAAGGTTTCGTATCAGGAATATTGTAAAACTATGAGATAGTGGATTTATTGTTGTTCTGCATAGTGTGAGAAAAACACAATAGGTTTCATTACCGTTGCTATGCAAATTTGATCTGTATTCTTCATTATATATTAATGTCAAAACAAGTCAAGATTTAATGAAATGTCAGGTATCTCAGCCACTTTATTGACAGTTTCTTGTTAATTTTTTTTAATTCTTGATTTGTATATCACATGTTTTGATCAAGTTGAAATCGAAAAGTTCGTAAATACATAAGAGATAGGTAGTTTGTTCATTTTTTATGATAAAGTCCAATTTTATTAATATATTTTTAAAACTATCACCCAACTTCTTTACAAATATGCCTCTTAAATGAAAATTAAACAAGAGTTCTTTAACTCTTCTGTAGCTAATTAAATTGCATATTGTACTCTAAATATGCATTATTGTATGCATATGTGTATGTAGGTGATTCTTTTCTTGTGCAATTTTTAATAATTTCATGTCTTTATTGAGTCAATATTGCAAAAATAAAATTACATAAATGCATTAATTTTTTGTTTTTCAAGCGAAACTCGAAAGTGGTTGACAGATGTGAAATTTTTCAACTATTAACACCATATTGTAACAGTATTATTGTGACTGAATTATAATTAGTTCATAATGTCAAAACACAATACTCAGTAATCACTTTCACAATCTCACGAAAAATAAAAATTTCGCCCTTCATATCATACATTTATGAAACGAATTGCTTTAAGAAAGGAAAATGTATTGTGCAATACTTTTTCTACAGATTAAAGAAGTATAACAACTTTTTTACCCAAAGACTAGAAATCATGCAAATTTGTTATTTTTCTACAATGTCCATTGTCAATTTTTTAGCACTTCACACAACAATCCCCTATCTCTTAAGTAGACTTCAGAAAATATTTATTCAAAAAAATGTACCTACTTCTCTGTAAAAAGAATGTTGATTATTAAGAGGAAAAGTTGTCTCAAATATATTTTGTAAAAAAATAACCTGTTTTGTTATTTTTCCCTGTTAGATTGAAATAAGTGTGTATATTTTTCGAAACTTCAATTACTATATCTGTATATTGTCAATTATTATTTCAATTTCCGTAAAAATCATCCTTCAAATTTCGATTTATTTTTCAAGTCATTTTGATAGCTATAGAATAATTTTTAATTAATGAACGTGTTAAATTATTTTTTCCGCCGATTTTTGAATAATAAAAAATGTAAGTTGCGATTTAAATTTCTTCAATAAACGCTAACTAAATTATAATACGAATATGTTAAACGAGCAGCTACGTGTACAATTTTCAGTACGCATACTCTAGTGCTTACTGAACTAAAAGATGCCATAGAAGTGTCTCATACTATAACCACGAGGGCTACGTAACGCAAACGTCAAGCCACTAACAAAGTTACACAGATCAATGTCGGGTCTCCCGACAATCGGATCGTCTTCATGTCGCTCCAGTAAATATGCGTCATTGTTATGGTAAGTTTATTACAATTTCCCTATAAAATTTACCATAAGACTATCCTAAGAGAACAATTTTTACAGTGATTCTAGTTGTATTTTACTTGGCCCTCTTGGCAAAGGGGGCTGTCGTTCGCAATGAAGACATTTGTGGAACTCAAAACGGAAGAAGATTCTACCTAGAACTTGGTGATCAAGGAATACTCTATGCAAAAAATGTTTCTTTTATTAAAAATGAACCGAGAATCCAGGCTTCAAGAATCTATTCAACAAACAGTTCTCATGATCATTGTAGTTTGGACCTCGTGACATGTCCTTCGTGTGTCATTTCTTTGACTTTCAAGAGCATTTCCCTTTCCCAAAATTGTGGAGATGGTGAATTTATGTTTGATAATCCTTGTAGGTGAGAAATTTTATTTTATTATATCTTTACTTTTATTATAAATGATTTATATTAACGTTAAATCCTCTGACAAGCTAATCCTTATGTTAGATTTAAAAACATAATGGTTTCCAATTGCAGATGTGACTATGTTTGGATATCAGAACCACCTTATGAGGATGTATCTGGATCACCATTTTGTGGACTCCACACACCAATTACGTATCGCTCTAATACGAGAACCCTTTCGATAAATCTACTTTACAGTCAATCGCACAATCATGCTTTCACCTTGGAGTATACAGCTGAAAGTATGTATAATTCAATCTAGTTACGAGTTGGTCTTACATTTATTTACAATTTTTATCCATTATCTTTCAGGAAATAGGATACATCTTAAAGGAACAGATATACCAGGAGCAATAGGAAAATCAAGAAATAGCACCAGTAGTGGAACCCTCACATCACCCTTTTTCCCAGCATGTTATCCTCGAGATTTAGGGATGGAATACATCATCACTTGTCCAGCTGAGTCTCCTGCATGCCGAGTTAGAGTTCTTTTCAGTGATTTTCAACTAGCTGCTGTTTCCATCATAGAGGTATCTATTTTCTATAGCAATGCTTAATCATCTATTTCAAAATCAGTCAATAGAATCCTAGATCCCAGAAAAACTTGACAATAGAATCATTTTTTCAGTTTTACGACTGGAATGGTCAACGGCTTGATGTCAGCAGTGGAGTCAGGTTTCGTCCACCTATTATCGTCAGTTCAGGTCCCTCACTTCTGATTAGATTTTATGCGAACGGTGGAACAGGTCTTGGTTACAAGGCATTTTACTCTTTCGTTCTTGGACATTTTTATGACAAATCTGTACAACCCATAACAGACTGTGGTGGATATGTTGAAAATTTGGGTGGTGCAATTACAATGATTGACATGACTGATAAAGGAGTCAAAATTTATGATTGTGTTTGGCTCATCAGACCACCCAAAAATTATCTTCATATGAAGACACACATGTACATAAAAGTCATCACGTTTGATGATATGGGTATGTCCTATTTAAAAACACCTTGAAAGATGAACCTTGTCAGTTAAGTAATTAGAATTATCCTATATACTCACAGCTGGAAATACTGAACTTGTTGTTAAACAAGGACCTACATCAGCATTGCTACCTTTGGAAATTCTTCGGCATCCTGCCAGTAAATTGCAACCTCGTAGGTTAAAAGAACACATTGCTCCTATTTCTAATGGATTCCATGTGACGCTTCGTGGAGCATTTGGTTCAACTTCTCATCTTGCTATAGCGTATGCAGCTTTCAGCTACACAGGTTTGTCACAACTGAAAAGATGAAAAAATCTTCTCTTATTCTCTAATTTAGCAAAACAATTCACCTTTGTTTTATCGTTTATTTCAGATTGCTTTACTGGGACAGATTTTCTTTGCCAAAATCACAGATGCATACCAATTCAACTAAGTTGTGATGGATTTGATCATTGTGGAGACAACAGTGATGAACCAGCTACTTGCAGTCGAGGTCAATATCTTTTAATGACTTTTATAAATCTTGTTCATTGCCTTTAAACTTACAGTTTATATAAAATTATAAGTTTACCTTATCTCTTTTCAGACTGGGATTTGGAGCCCCAAGATAGAAAGTGGCATACTAACAAAGCCAACTACTATTTTCCGAAAATCGACAGATATCCAGATTTGAAAACAGCTACTCTAGTCTTCGTAGCCAGCAGTTTGGGTTTAATAACACTGATATCTGCTCTCATAATTTTGCTATACAGAGTGGGTGCAAGAGCCAGGCAGAACAGGGACCTACAATCTCGTTTGCAGACCATCAGCGAACTATTAGGTAGGTTCAAGCTTATGTGATGTATTTTTAAGAACATTGTGTAATCACATATTTAGGGTCCACAGTTTTTGATCTTACGGATGCTGGTTCAAGAGTTGAGCAGCCCAATTCTCCGGATGATCCACCTGTTTACGAATACCCACCAGGCTATGATGAAGTTGTAAAGTTAGGGATGGAGAATGAACGTTTGAAAAGAAGAAAGAGCATATTGAATTCAAGTTGTCGTAGAAGTAGAAGCTGCAATAGCCAGTTCTCGTAAGTATCAGACAATCAAAAAACAATTCTGTGTGTTCAATATTTAGATAATAGGTATTTTTTATTATTAAAAGTATTTTCTACACTAATTTTATCATCTGTTAAAAGGGGTGGCTGTGAAGGACAATCTGTAGGTATCTTGCCAGATGGAGCTGGTACAAGTCGCAGTTATCAAAGTATTTCTGCTCATGATTCGAGTGTACAAAGAGCTGCAACTCCTCCTCCACCGTATGTTACACCACCAGGAACTATTTCAAAATATATAAATCTTCATGTCGAGTCTTATTCTACAGAGTGTAAGTAACAATCTGCTCAAGATGTTTCCTTTATCAGATATAGCAACCACATAATTAAAAAAATAATCCTGAAATATATTAATCCATGGATCATTTTTAGGTACAGACAATCTCAATAACCATAGAGATAGAACCAGTCGTTGCGAGGTCGAAAACAGTGAGGAGCATTCAAGGACAATACCAGTTTCTGAAACAGCTGACCCAGGTCTAACGCCGTCCCCTGATGCAGAGACACTTGGTGGGTATCTTCAAAACTGTGGTGCAAACTCTTCTAAAATCTCTGCTCCACAGTTGAACAGCTGGAAAGATGCATCGATGGACATCAATCCAGAATTTGTAGAAAAGTCAAAAAATGCCGAGGAAATCGTGATCGTCGCAGAAAATAAAAATAACATGACTCTTTTGACTGACGAAGCTAGTGGATCTGTAAATAGTTCAAAATATCCTGGATCATCAAACTTAGGTCCAGAAGCTTCCGCTAGTCAAAATAAAAAACCAAGATCTATGAAACGAAGAAAGAAAGTAGTACCATCAACTTCCTCGTCAATTTGTACAGCAAATTCATCATCCAATTCTCAAACAGTCTTGTCAACTTCTTCCCCAATGGCTTCTTCTTCTACAGCTTCTTCACCAGAAGATACATCATCATCTCTATTACCTGTAGCATCTTCATCAAATAACAAAACCGTTACATCAAAACCACTCGGAAACTCAAAACTCGTGAATAGGTCCCACCAAAGTATGACTTCAAACTCTAACTATTTTTCCACAGTTTCTCAATCTCCTTGTGGTACATTTGGTAAATCTTTTAGGCGAAATGGTCTCTCTAGAAAATTTTCGATATGCTCATACGATAGTTATGCAACTAAGTTAACTGCTCTAAGTACTAGTAGTAGTTATGAAAGATTACAAGATGATTTCGATATAGTGTCTGAAGCTTGTAGTATTATCAGTTCGAATACCAGAATGAGCACTCCTATTAGTACCCCAAAGATTTTCAAAAAACTACACGTGTCGTTAACCAAAACTTATTCTAGTCGGTATACAAATTGTGATATTGAAAGTCTCTATGAAGGAATTAAGATTTTTGACTCCTTCCTGGCTAAACATGAAATGAACTCAGTGAACTCTTCGAAAAATTCATCAATTGTAATGCTTTTTGGAACACCAAAGCACTCTGAAAAAAGAGTTAGAAAGACTCATGGTTCTAATCATGAAGTGGAACGAAAACGATTCTGGCGTTCTACTGGCGATATTTTATTTTGATTTCCTATATAATTTAATTTCAAATTTATTATAAACTTCTTGAATTTATAGAAAAAACAGTCGTTGAATAATGTATAATCAAACGATTAGGTAGTTTTTAATACTAAAGTACAAAACAAGCAATTTTGTAGATAAAAGAAGAATAATGTATATTTTCGACCCTAGCAATTTAACTAAAAAATAAACTGTACCTTTAAAAACATTAGTCCTTTGTAAATAAAAATTGATGTAAACACAAAACTTTATTTTTTAAACTAGGAACAAATTGCCTAATAAAAAAAACTTGATAAATAAATGTTAGAGTTCTGAGCTTCAGGCTTCACTTATATTTATTTGTAATCCTTTACATACAAAATTAGTCAACGGCAAAATACATACTCGTTTTACTTCATCATACCAAACATACATATGTACATCTCAGCTTTATAACAATATTCTTTTATTTTTTATTCAGTTTAAGTACTGATTATATTCAAAATTCATAACATATAGAAACAATTAAAATAAATTCATTATTTATTTTACTTCTCATAAGGTTTAGGAAAAAATTTATGAAATTACAAATATGATCATTATTCTGTTTGCAAATTTATAGTGTCATATAAAGTCATAATAAAAGTTATTTTCCTCACACTTCTAGACTTTGTGTCAACACACAATAACTTATATTTAACACTCTATTTAGAAAAAAACATCTATTAAATAAATTTAAACTCTTTCAAATAAAATGTGTGATTTATCACTTATCATTGTAAGTTCAAATATGTTTTTGACACATTACAAAAAATACGCACTTCAGTTAAAACGAATAAAATTTTTGTTCTACATAATTAGACCTGTTGGAAACTTTGATAGATATTATGAAAACTTAAATATTTTTTCTCAAACTTTAATACCGAAATAACTTGCAATTAGAATAAAGACTGTTAAACTTAAATGTCATTCACGATAGATAAATCAGAATTGGAAAGCACATAAAATGAAAGAATCATTATCGATTTTTATATTACTGAAGTTAGCACCTTTAATTCCTAATCTATTTTTTTCTTCGTTTATCATTTGTTTTTTCTATTTTTTCCTTTTATATTAAGAAATTCGAAAAAACAATCAAAAAGAGGACAAAAATAATACTATTTTCTATCATTAAACTAACTTTACAGAAAAATATTATCATTTAAGACAAATTATTTAACTCGCATTATTCATTTTTAGACAACGTTACAAATACTTTGATTTTTTTTATTACACTAAACTATAGTAAATTCTCATTTTTGGTCTTAGTTTTTACTGGCAAAATGAGATTCAATTTCTACAATTATCTCATAACAATATTTTTCATTGTACATCTATTTACAATACCTGATTTTAACTTGCAGTTAAAGCTGCAACTGGCTATAATATAATGGCAACAATTTTATCAGAATCGAGAATTTCATCCTCAATCATGATACTTCAAAATAAAAGGGCTTTATAAATCGTAAAATGAATCTTTTTTCATTGCATTCAATCAGTGCTTTTTAAACAGTGTCGATAACTATGTGATATATCTAAAACCAGTCATTGAAATACACCATTTTTAGAATTTAAGTGTTTTCATTTAAGCCTTACAGGCCATTGACCAATCATCGACTCTCAATTCTTAATGGTCTATCAAGATTAATCAATGTCACTCCAGCTGTTACTTCAATCAATTTTGGCAACTATTCAATACTGTATCTTATAAAGCAGGGAAGGTATTTAATTATTTTTCAGAAGGTCTTAAATATCAGGATGACCCTATGATTATATTATTATTATCATAACTATAATTATCATTCCCAGTGTTCGGAAATAACCAGTTTCTTAAAAGTTTATGCATTTTTAAGAACGATAATTAATTAATAATATTCAGAGAAAAATTGACAATGGGATATGAATTATATTCTTAGTGATATGATTGTTGCCTTAGAAACAATATACATTTTTAATACTTTGAATAAAAAGTATATGATAAGAAGAAGTTTCTGATATATTAAAGGCTTTAAGTTTTTAAATAACTAGTAACAATAAAATTTACCTTTTTTTAAAGAAGTAACACTTATTAATTAGTGAATAACTTTCCGAACACTGATAATTTGTCTAATGATAATTTTAATTTTAATCATTATTTCTGTAATCATTTACTTCACACAATGGCAGTACCGCTTTTGGCCAAAATCGAGGCACTTTGCGCTATAAGCATAAGAATTTATTCTGCTGACCTCTTCATCCGAAATAGTATAATTACCCGAACCGTAATATCGCACTGTTGCTTCGAATTTTGCATCTCCAGGAGTCACTTGAATCATATAAAAGTACTCCGTAACAGAAGTAGAATTACCAACCAAGTCCAGAACACGATGCACTCTGTGAATTTTCTTCACCTTCTGTTTTGAGCACAGACGCTTACCCTTTTTGTTCTTATAATTCTTGACTATATTTTCAATATGATCGACAATTTTCTGGGCACCTGCTACTACAACTTTGTTGCTAGTATCTTCCTTTTGAAATGCTGTACAAACACACCAATGAGAAGCCACTCCAGCATCTTCACAGCCTCTTTCCATTGGAACAGTTTTGAAAAGTGATCCACACTTTGGACAACCAGAACTGGAAATTGCTTCACCACCAGCTCTGATCAGAATATCTCTCAAAGTTTCGTAAAGATCATAAGGAGAAGTTAATCGATTCTGATTAACTGTCAGAGCTTGGTAGGCTTCTGGATCTTCTTCTCGAAACCATTCCGGAAGCCAGATGTAGATGAAAGGCAATCTTTCTTCGTACCAACCTATAAAGGTGTTTCTGATGTCTCCATATCGCATTCCATGATCACTCAAGAAAATGATCATCGAATCATTCATTACTCCTTCTTTTTCAAGGTGTTCCAATTTTTTAAGGATGTGGGAGTCCATCGATGATAAGCCATTGATGGTGTCATGGCTGATAGAGTTCATCCAGAAGAATCCAAAATACGGTAGACCTAGGAAGGTTTTCGCAAACTCTATCGCGTAGTCAAGGATCCTTTCGACTGTAACTTCTGGACCTGTACAGTACTTGTCACCAAATCTTGTTCGAATGTTGAGGACCTTTTCGCTAGCTATCATATAAGGTCGCAGGTAGTAGTCTGTTGGTGGATCAACGAACCCAACCTAAAAGTAAAATGATCAAATAAGTTTACAAATAAAATTTCAGAATTTAAACTAACATCTAGAAGTAAAGAAATCAAGTGACTGGTCTAAGAAGAAGTCCGGTCAGAAAGATTTATAGCCACTGATATAAAATAATTGAGTATTTCTAAGTGTGCCCCAAATCATAGTTTTGATACCAATTTCATTTAAAATAAGTGGTTCATAAAAATAATCATTCTTTTGGAATGATACTAACCTTGAGGTAGTTGAAGGTACTAATTTTAGCTTCGTCTTCCCCATAGCCTGTGACAAACCCAGCATTCCGGAAATTGTACCAAATCATAGGACAATGATCCAGGCCAAAAGGGACAGTCGGTTTGCATCTACCATAAGAATCTGCTTGATTTTGGCCAGTCAAAAGAGCCATTAAATTGGGAAAAGTATTTTCTCCCATCTTGTTGTATCCTTTCATACTTAGCCATCCCTGTTCCCGAAGATGATTTTCTGTTCGAGGTAAAGTCCTTTGAAGATTTAATCTAGACACATTATCAAGGCCTAATAACAAAACACTCAATTTCCTCTGTCGACCAATTGTTGCATTTACCGATTCAGAAATGTTGAGGCGATCCAAGACTTTTTCGGGATTTAGAACTGGATGAACGTTATCGTAAACTGAAACTGCCTTTTTTGGCTTTTTATATTTCGCCTTTGACTTAGCTTTTGTAGCTTTTGCTCCCCTGTTTTCTTTGCAAGACACCATCAAAAGTTCAACTTCTTTTGGCAAGATGACTACATTGCCAAAGTCGACACAATGTTCAATTCTGAGGACCGAAAACAATTTTTATTATTTTAATTTAAAAAATATTATTTAAAGCTCTTTAAACATTAGGAAATTTTTGTTCTTACTTGACAGATGAATCAAATTTTTCCTCAGGTTTTGGCTTTTTCGGGGCAGGTCTGATAATCGGGGCCCAGCAGCAAGAGAGTCCTTTATAATGTTTGGCCTCTTTCTCGTTGAGCATTAGGATAATGCTGCCATTATTATCGCGTGTGATCGATGTTAAAAGCGGTGATTTCGAACAGACCTGGAATTTTTCCTTCTTTACAAATTTAACAATGGACGGATCTAGAGGACTTTTCGAAAGCATGTGACATTTTGGATTCCACACCAAGTATCCATCAACAATATCTAGAAATTAACAAAAATAGGTAACCAACATTTTTTCGAAAATACGTGTATTGCATAACAAATTCTTGAAAAATCATACACACCTTATGTTAAATCGATATATTTAAATTCTTATTTTTTAATATTGTAATAAAAAAATGATTTTAATTTGAGTTTAATTTTGTTCTTTCTTTCAGCATCAACATTTCTTCAAATTATTATGATTTATTGAAAAAATTATGTTATGATCAGGCACACTAAATTTAGATTTTCTCAGAACAGAGCAATTTTTAATATAAAAAATTTATTATTCTTATTTTAACATCAAAATTCCAGACAATTTACTATGTATTGACTAAGTTGTTTAGATCAAGACTTTCTCACCTACATTCAGAATCTCAATATTTCTAAAAACAATTTCAATTTCTATGGAAACTAACAATTTTATATTTTTATCGCAATCTGCAGATGAGCCTCTATCAATTTGTAGTCAGTGTCGAAGGATAGGGAGAATTTCCGAAATTTTTTACAGTGCACTAAATTTCACCAAAATTAAAAAGGTTCTAATTTATAATCTTCGAGTTCAGCTAACTCGCTCTTTTATCAGTTGATAAGGTATAGTATATTTAATAATAATTACATAGAAATAATTTTCGTAAAGCCTTTGTTTTCCTTTTACATAAATATTACGACCTAACTGTCATAGTCTGCAATTTATACTTTAATATTATATGCAAATTCATGCATTCAAACTTGTAAAAAAAAGGCTCAGAAGCAATTCTGTGCGTTTTAATTTCTGAGGTACTTTCTCTTTGATAAATCCTGTGGTTTAGAACTAAAAGGAAAGTGGTTTGGCGAGACTTTCGTAGAAGCATTGACTTACGATGGAAACTTATAGAGAATAAGCTACAGACTTCGATTCTAACTTAGGAAATTGATTTTTTTTAAATTACCTCGAAAGTACAAAAATTATTTACAAATGTAACAAAAATTTCTGCAAAGTTACCAGCTAAATTATAAAAAATTAATGAAAAGTTCCTGGAAATTTATAGTACACTTAACTTAAGATATAAGACTGGTTACGAGCATTTGAGGGGCCGGATCGTATAAGGGCGTATAGAATTTTCTCGTGCGAAAGCATAGTCCCCTGGAGACTTCAAAACAAATGTTGCATTTAAAATTTTTGAAGCACATATCTGCACGTGAAATTTTATTGAGCATCTTTTTTCTTCTCGGCAAAAAGTTGTACCTTTTTTCGTTTTCGAAATAAAACCAAAAAACGGACTTTTTTAAAAAACTTTATTTTAATCCGTTTTTCACTTCAACTCGTGCTCAATGCTTCAGTTTTTGAAATTTTTAATTTATAATTTCAAAGAATGTGCTTTAAGATGTCCTTTGATTGACAATATGATAGGAGTTCCAAAACGTCGTTTACAAAAATTATTATTAATTTTTTTCTGATGCTCGGCGCGAATCGAACATTTGTAACTTCCAGCGTTTTGTTTAGCGAGGGAATTTTGAGCAGGCAAATACTTCTCGCGACAAAAATTTGGAGAAAGGTATAGTAAAGTTTTTTGGAAAGTTTCAGATCAAAATATTTAATAGTTTAGGAGTAGTTATGGTTTTAGTGAACGTCAGCGCTGG
>JAAAKG020143782.1:0-11286 GCA_010014905.2 Druon quercuslanigerum
ACTATCAGTCAATCCGAGCAAGACGGACGCAGTTGTATTCACTAGAAGGTATAAGTGGAGAACCACGAGTACACTGACACTGGCAGGACAACAACTAAAAATCGAAGGACAGGCTAAATATCTAGAAGTTATCCTAAATAAGAAGCTGTCATGGAACGAGCACCTGGAAAACAAGTGCAAAAAGCTAATAGCAACTCTCTAGCTCTATAGGAGAGCCATAGGGAAAAGCTGGGGCTTGAAACCAGTGACACTTATGTCGATCTACACAGCAATCCTGCGACCCAGGCTTACGTAGGCAGCGGTGGTCTGGTGGAGCAGGGTCGAACTATCTACTGTCAAGGCTCGACTGGAGAGCCACAATGGCTCTAGGGGCACTCACAGGTTTGGAGCCCCTCCATCTTATCATCAAGGCCGTGGCTGCGAAAGCATGCTCAGGGACAAAATGTCCTTATGTCGCTATCTCTTCGACAAAAAGTATCGTATTAGCCTATCCACAAGAGTAAAATGGTTTGACGGTGAGGCACACCTTCCCAGAGATGAAGACAACTGGTTCACAGATGGCTCCAAGAACAGGGAGAACGCAGGAGCCGGTGTATATCGTAGAAGGAATGGAATGGGTTTCTTAATTGTGATGGGGTCCTATTCCACAGTTCTGCAATCTGAGATTATGGCCATACTCCAGTGCGCCTATAAGGCAGGGAAGTATGGCAGTAAAAGGAACATTCGCATTGGCTCAGACAGCAGAGCTGCTGTCATGGCCCTGAATAGAACAACGACCACGTCACTACTAGTCTGGGATTGCTTTAAGGCACTGAATAGGCTAGCGACAGACAACCGAGTCATTCTGCTTTGGATCCCTGGACACAGTGGAATCAAGGGCAATGAGATATCGGACAGGCTAGCTAAACTAGCAGAAAAACAAAATTTTACTGAATCTGAGCCAGTTTTTAGGCATTTCCAGTAGTTTAGTTACTGAAGATATTAACAGTTGGCTGACCATGGAATATCAAAACGAGTGCAGTTCTATCTCTGACTGCAGACAGGCTTAAACACTCCTAGGCTTGGAGCTAAACCTCCACCGAGCGGAGGAATTACTCAAGCTCGGGAGAGAGGAAGTCAAAGTCCTGACAGAAATGTGTATAGGACAGGGAAACCTCCTGTACCACAGAGATAAGATAGGACTTGAAGAAAGTCCACTCTGTCGACTGTGCGGAGAGGATAGTGAGACGTCTACTCATATCCTCTGTCACTGCCCTGCGATTGCGGGGAAATGTGTAACACTTACAGGCAGTATCTGCATCAATGAGTCTGAAATATCGGCCAAAAGCGTGGCAGCGGTCCTCTCCATTTGGAAAGGGCTATGGGGTCACGATTGAGGCTTAGAAGGGGACGCAACGGGGTTACCTAAGCGTCAGGGGCTGTAACGGTCTCAACCCAGAGCATTAATAAATAAATAATAAGAAGATGCATTACAAGAAACAAGTCAACACAACCTATTAAAGAAATATAGAGAAAAATGACCACCATCCTACCCTACATACAACGTGTCACAGAACAAATAGGAAGAATTCTCAACAAGCACAACATACAAACCATACTTAAATAACCTGAAAAAATAGGACAATTTCTTAACAACCCTAAAGACAAAAAGACACCTCTCAGTGATCCGTTATGATTTAAAATTCCTTGTTCTTGTGGCAAAGTCTGTTTTGGAGAAACCGGTAGGATAGTAAACCAACGTATAAAGAAACATGAGAGTAAAGTCAGGCTAAAACATTTCACGCAATCAGCACTAGCTAAGCATCATATCGAAAAAGGATATAAAATTTTATTTGACAAAACAACCGCTATCGCAAAAAAACATAATATTTTTTTTAAATATTTTTTTGAGCAATCGAAACCTTAAAACACCCTAATAACATTAATAGAGACAACCGATATAATACCAATCCGATTTGGTTTTCCGTCCTTCTGGATTTAAAAGAAAAGACTTGATTGGCCAATCAGGTGTGACCAGTCTCCATGGTGGGGCGCTCTAGCCAATCACAGGCATCCTAGATATTATACATAAAAACAACATAACCTGATAATTCAGTTTCCGGTTAGCCCTGCAGAAGTGTGCTGCAATGTTCACGAAACGTAGGCAGAAACTCGTGGTTTTTGTACACGTTTGGAACTCGAAATATCTCTTTTTATTAAAGTATCAATTTTTTGCGGAAAAATAAACAAATTCATTATGCAAAAGTAAATTATTCATCGAGATAAACTAGAAAAAGAGGAGAATGATGTGAACTCAGATAAGTCAGGTTTCAATACGGAAATGCACGCAGTAGTACGCTTGCACGCGCATTTCCCGTAAACAATAAAGTGCACTATATCGGCCTAGGCCTCTATAGTACCCCACCACTAACGATGGCCTAATTTGCTTCTCAAGTCCACGCCCAGAAAGCGAGAAGATTATACTCATGTCTAACGTTTTGAGACTCCCTGAATCCGAAAATCAAGTTTTTATTATATCGTCTATCTGTCTGTCCGTCCGCCCGGCCGTCAGTAAATACGATACCTAGAATAAAATGAACGCATCGAATCGATCTTTGGCAAACTTTTTTTAGGTACTGAAACAAGGGACGAGTTCGTTAACCAGCCATTTGGGATTAAGTCTCAAAAAGTTAGAGCATTGAAAAAAAAATTTTGACCTTTTTTATATTTAAAAATTGTAGCTACGTAGCTACAAATATCCATAGCGCTTAGAAATCTAAACAATTTATCTTAATGACTTTTTTCGATGACAAGAAATTTGTTAGAGTTATAGCATTTCATATATTTAAAAAATCAATCGAAAATCAAAATTTTAAGCCAAACAATGCACGATATCGAAAAAGATGAATTAATACATATTGTGATCCCAAAATGATCTACAAATTCTTTAATAATCACTTGCTGATAGGAAGCATATTTTGGTTCATTCGTAAGAAATAGCAGTGAAAAAATGTGGAAAAATGACAAAAGTCTGTATATCTGTATGCCTGTGTGACTGTATCTATGTCTGTCTGTTTCCACGATAACTTTTAACAAAATTAATCTATTAGATTGGCCTTTAGTACACTCTTGTAGTGTCCTAAACTGAAGGTCAAGTTCGTTTAATAGTGAAAAAATCACTAACAGTCAAGAAAATCTTCCCGCTGCTTCGGCACATTCTTATTACAAATTTTGTCTTAATTTCTTTTTCGTTTCACGTAGGGGGGTTCGAAAAATGTAATTTTTGTATGTTTTAATGCTATTTTGTTGCAAGTAAAACCAAAAAAGAACTATCAAAAAATGATTCTTACACGGCGAAAATTTGGTTAGGAAACTTTACCGAACTTTTAAGTATGATTGTCCCGGGACGGTTGGATATTTCCTCAGGTAAAATATTTTTCAAAAAAGCGAAGGTCGTTCCTGAACTATATTTCAACGACGAACTCAATGGTGACCTTCATGTTGACCTTGAAGTTGACCTTCAAGGCTTTTTGAAGGTCAACTTGGTTTTTTTAAATGGAAACCCCCCTTTTTACATCTGCAATCGATAGAGCGGAAAAATCTACGTTCAGTTACGTACCCAAGTCATAGGTCAATTGTAACGTTCAAAGCCAGTCACAGGTTATTTGAAATTAACAAAGTTTTCCGAGAGGTCAGTGCAATTCCTGAAGTAAATTTCGACGAGAAATTCAATGGTGACCTTCATTTTGACCTTGAAGTTGACCTTCATGGCTTTTTGAAGGTCAAATTTGTTTTTTCAAACGGAAAACCCCTTTTTTACATCTGCATCGAATAAATATCGACAAATATGCAATGACAATAATTCCCTCAAAATCGGTTATACAATGATAAATTTTAGTTATTCTTTCTTGGTAAAAAATGCATTATTTACTTAAAGCTTTGGTAAAGTTTTAAATGGATTCTAGAGAAAAATTATTATAATTTTGGTTGCATATTTATCTTCTGCATATTTATATATATGCTTTATTCGACAGTTTAATAAACCGATAGTCGCGCAGTATCCTCCATCACCTCCTTAATCTTTCAGGATCGTATGTAAGTACTGAGCACCTCGAAGATATTCAGCAATTTTCTAATCTGGAAAAAGGTGTTGAATTTTCAAATTATTCACAGTCCTCATTGTCATTTAGTATTTAATAAATATTAGTTTGTAAAATTGCAAAATAAAATGAGATTTCATTAAAGTAGGAAATTAAGAAGTTAATTCTCAGTACAAAAACATCAACCCAGGAAGACCCCCCCCCCCACAAACCCTTCCTTATTTAATAAAGTTTGGTGGGACGGACGTTATAACCACAGTTTCCACCATAAGAAGAATTGAACCTTAACTTGGACATGATTTCGACTCGCAAAATAAACTTATATAGCATAAAGGTGGTAGTTGAGCGTATAATCTAAACAATGAACAATACAAACAATAAAATAGCCTCGGAAAGGACTGAAACTTTAATTGGCAAAAGGCATGAAAACGGAAAATGTAAAGGTTAAGTTTCAGGCGACGAATGAAGACTGGGTGTTTAGAAAGCTAGGGGGGTGAATGATCTCAAGTTAAAAGAATTACGAGAAACTATGCACGTAAAGAAACTAGATATTTTATGTATGCTTGAAACAAGGAAAAAGGGATCCGAAAGTAGGGACATAGAAAACGGGTTGTTAAAATGCGGATTTGAAATATAGTCCGAAGTAGGTAGTGAAACACGTCGTAGGCAAGGAGTAGGTCTGATCTTCAATGAAAAAGCGAAGTAGCATCTCGGAGATCATGATATCGTATCTCCGAGATTGCTGTCGGCTAGAATTGAAGTAGGAATCAGAAGATTATTTATCATTGCATGTTACGCGCCAGTTGATAGTGATCCCAGAGAAGTAAAAGACGCCTTCTGGGACCATTTAAATTACACGATACATATTTGCGATCACGATCTAATATCAGGATAAAAAAAAGAGTACTAGGTAATTTTGGGGATCGAAGAACAGACTATAACGGAGATAAATTAGTTGGCTTATGCTTAGAAATGGGTCTGTTTATCACAAATACTTGGTTTAGGCAATACATGTACACCTGGTCTAAAGGAATTAGCTACAGTATAATTGACTTTGTGTTGCGGATGAAAGACTAAGAGAGCTAGTCAAAGATACGAGGATCATAAGGGGTTCTGAATGCAATATTGATTATTACGTTCTGATCTCCAAAATTAATTTAGGTCGGGGATGGAGAAAAAAGAGAATCAAGAAAACAAAACAAACGCGAATCAAAATTGAGAACCTACAGAAACCGGATGTGCAAATAGATTTCCAAAATAAGATAATTGAAAGCATGGGTTAGGTAACTTAGAAGGCGCTTTTACGAAATAAAGATATAGAAGGCTGGATAATTGATGCTGCCCAAAAATGAAAGAAAGAAGCTTACATGAGAACTTTAATTATAACAGGTCTTAGCGTTGAGGAAAGAAATAGACGTATAAATGATTACAGACACAAAAATAGGATACTCAAGTGATTGATGAAAGAAAGTAAAGATCAAATTTGAGCAGAAAAGGAGAAGAAAATACAAAACGACTTTGAAGAAAGCACAAAAAAACAACTTTATAAAGCAATAAAGGGAGATAAAAGTACAGAATTTGTCAACATGAGAAATATTAAAGGGCAAATGCAATATGAGGCTTTCAGAGACCATTTTAGTCTGTGTCAATGAGGTTAGGGATATAATCAAGAACTTGAAAAACGGTAAGGCTTTCGGGGTAGACAGTATTCACGCTGAAATGCTTCAACTTGGTAGCAAGTACATACCACACAGACTGTGTGAATTAATAAACTTATGCATCGAAATATGAGAATTCCCAGGTGATTGAAAAAAGCGATTATCGTACCAATATACAAAAGAAAGGCAGATAAAAGCGACTACAATAATTACAGAAGGATCAGTTTATTAAGTACCGTAAGTAAAAGATACTCAAAAATACTTATTTGTAGGGTAATGAAAATAACAGAAGAAAATATTTGGGAAGTCCAAAGTGGGTTTATGCCAGGAAGGTCATGTAAGGATCAAATATTTAGCTTAAGGCAAATCACAGAAAAAAGTTTTGGAATGGGAAAAAAGTTTTCTGTGTTAACCTACAAAAAGATTTCGACAAGTTATTTAAATAAATAACACGAGAATTGTGGATCAATTTAAAAATTCTATAACCCCTTTCTCACACCGAGTGAGTCACGCCTACCCCGTAAGGGAAACGGCACCTGGTGGGGTGTCGTTTGGGAAACATCCGTTGGGAAACACCCAGTTTTTATTCATCGTCCATGTTTTGAGAACCGCTGAATCAGAAAAAATAGGTTTTTACGAATGTGTCTTCCTGTCTCCGTTTATGACTGTCTGGCTGTCTACACGATGACATTGGAAAAGATTATTCTCACAAACTTGAGTGCGGATCAGGAGATACGTGATGAGAAACGTTGACCTTTAGGCGGGCCCAAACTTGCGAGCGAAGCGAGCCGCGCGCGATGAGAGCGTGCCTGCGAAACGGGCACATTTATTAAATTAAATTGGTTTATAAACATAAAATTAACTAATTATAAATGTTGATGAAATTATCTTAAAGTTCCAAATTAAAAAGACTTAAATTTAAAAAGAATGAGTTTTGCCGTCCTCAAATGCCTGATTAATGAACTTTTTAATTAAGTTTGTTAAAAAATTATAAAATTTATGAGCTTAACATGAATGTTGCTGTCATTATCATGAAGTTCCGAATAAAAAGGGCTGGAATCTAAAACAAATTAATTTTTCCAACGACAGAAAACGCATTCATACATTTGTTTATTAAAGTTTATAATGATAAAAAGGATAATCTTATGAGGAATTTTCTTTATTATAATATTGTTTTCATCAAAACTTCTTGCGATATTACTTTAAACAAACGTATGATTATTAGGGGCCGTGCACAAATTACGTAAGGGTCTTTTTACACATTTTCGTCTCCCCCCTCCCTTCACGTGAGGAACCGTAAGATTTTCGTGCCCCCCCCCCCAATCTTACGTAATAATTTTTTATATTAAATGGGACGTTATTGACTTTGAATACTACCTTTATTAGACAATTTATGTACATTATACATAAAATTATCATCCGATAATCCTTGCGTGTTTTGTTTTGTTGTTTGCTAGTATTTTACTTTTGATCGCTTTTTCGCATAATTATCGTTTGCTTATCAAAAATTAGACTTATTCACTCATTAAGTTTTAATAATCAATAAATTTTAGATTTATAGGACCATATTTAGTTTTCATTATTTTATTACGTAAGAATTGTCTATTTCCCTCCTACCCGAACGTAAGAAATCGTAAGAAAATTGTGTACCCCCTCCCCCCACCCATATGATTTCTTACGTAATTTGTGGACGGCTCCTAAGCGATGGCTAATTTGCTCCTTCGTGGATGTTCGAAATGAATGAAAACAAGATGTTCGTATTGAAAAACCCAAAAGGAAAATCTGAGCTGCCCCTGATAGTGATTCTGATTTTCTTATAACAGTCAGACTGAGCATTAAATGGGAGTCTTTCTGACTTTGTCGAGAAGATCTTAGAAGAACTGTTCGAACAGCTAGAACGACTGTCTGGCTCTCTAAATTTGGAACATCTAAGTTTGACCATCCATTTTTCTCCGTCAGGGAACCATCTGTGCACGCGGACTTATACGTGAAGATTGAGTGTTGGAGTGTTGGGAATTCGAAGATACGATCACAAAAGGGACTCCCACTTCTGTGACGTTCCGATTTCGACGGAAATGCGTTAGAAAGCAAACAGGTAAATTACGCCGCGCGCACGTAAAATTAAATACAGTGCGCACTCGCGCGCGCTTGAATAGGGTAGACGCAAAAGGGAAAAAACTCTGCTGAATTTTTTTTTTAATATCTTCTACCTTTTCGACCATTATAAAAGTTATATATGTTGTACAGGATTAATTAAAGATTTTTCTCCATAAAAATGTTACCGGTACACCTGACATATCCCATAAACAAATTCCCACAAAATAAAATATTTAGTGGTTCTATTCGCGAAAATTCATTCACAAATGTTTTCCAATATTCCACCGTTAAGATCCATAAAATATCCACCCACAAAACTCCCATACAAATTATTTCTCAGACATAACCTTTCGGGAAGTTTATCCTTACATCAATACCAACTTATTGCAACAACGTCGACCATATTCGACTCGGGGCAGCACGTACATGATATTCCTGCTATGTCGTTTTGAATGTGAAATCCCGATAAATGAAATTAATCTCGTTGGCTTTAAATTGCTTCCAATTGTAATCTATCGGCAGTAATTTTGAATTTCCACTCAATAATAGTTTATTTTAAAAATCTGACGATATCTTACGTGTAAATAAATTAATGCATGAGTCCGAATATATGCAGTGTAAAAAAATTCAAAAAGAGTTCAAAGACGTAAAAGTATTTGAAGCTTCCGCAAACATTTCACATACTTTAAAATGCTAGATTACGACACTAGAAATTTAAATTTTAACTAATTATGTTTAATGCTATTTATTGTTAGTAGTCACATGGTAACAAATTTTTTATATAAAATACTTGAATTCTTAGAAACATGTCACAAGAAATTTTAATTCCCAAGCGTTGTAATCATAAGAAATCGAATATTATTGTTCCGAGGGAATTTCACCGGTTTAATTTTATTTAATGTGACTTCAAAATAATATTTCAAGCCACATTGAATATCGCAACACACGAATGTGCCTCGCTCGCAATTTGAGAGCTTATTATCAGAATGCTTACGCAGCATTCCAAGCTCCCGAGGACTAGAACGGCGAGCTGGCTTATGAAAGCGAAATGGAACAATGACCCCCGAGAATGAGTTTAATAAAATTTTTAAAATCATCCCCAATTAAATTAATCTTCCCTTAGAAAAAGAAAAGATTCCTCTTTTCAGAAGCCACTCAATAGTGTGAAGGTGGCTTCTACAAAAGAAAGCATGTAAGAGGGTATGCATGTTAAAACCACTCTATGTAATAACTAGAAAAGAAAAAACAATGTATAAATTCTGATATCCTAAAACATAAGAGAATGTAACCTATGTAATAAAACCTAAAAACAAAGAGAGGTATGGTACTTGCGGTAGCATGTGCTTATAAATACACACACACACACGCGAGAAGTTTGCCCGTTGCGTTCGAAAGAAACATCGTTTGTCGCATAGAGCATATACGTAGCCACACTACAGCAACGGCTACATGTATGCTACCCCTAACCTATCTCCCTCGCTCTCTATACTCTTCGTATTCTGCCATAAGCGCGTCCTTGCTTAATGCACCAGCTACCTAATGCATTGCAATGATACAGTTCAATGCACCTCGCCATTCTCGCTTCTCTCCTATTCTTCCATAGCCCTGCTCCTTCACCCAACACGCTATGTACTGAGACTTGACAGCACGAGCACGTGGCTGTAGCAAAACAAAGCCACGTGTCTACTCAGCATAAATGAAACGATCCTAAGATGAATAATTCTTTAAATCTAGTCAAGCTTGAAAGTAATATAAACTTAATTTTAAGTTGAAAGTTTCAACCTGCATCAGCCCTGATGTAAATTGATAGTTAAAATTTAATTTTTTTTAACAAACATAAAATACTTCGAACACTTTACCTCTGTAAAGTACTGACGAGGTTCCTGTTTCGCAAACAAAAACTGAAACGAAGCATTTTAGTAATACAAATTTCACAAACCCAAGAATCAAAAGTCAAAGTCCTCTCGGCATTTTCCTTCTCCCTAACTAAATTCCTCATTGTTGCAAATACCCCTACTGAGTCATTTAGCTATAAACGACCAAAGTGCATCGGACAAAAATTGCAATTTCTCGAACGACCTGGCACGGGCCAGATCTACTCAGATTTTTGTCCGTCGGATCGTCGGAACCCAGTTTATCTTAGTTTTGAGCTGAACCTGCAACCACGGAATTTTTATAAAACCTAAAATATCTTCGTTATCATGGGTCGTATCGCAGGTATCCACAAGTCTCACCGTAAGTCAACATAGGCAAGTAGACCGGTAAGCCATAAGACCGATACAAGGGACCCGCAGTCGCAGCCGAAATGTTTTAGTTTTAACCGCGTAACAGGGGTGAATTGTCCAGAGACTAAGCATAAACAGTTTGGATGTAAAATTTTTAAATTCTTCGCCGATAGGAGGCAGGGATGTAACGGGAACAACCTTCTTTCAGTTTTTACTAAACGAGAGTGTCGGTGTGTCCTATTCAGCTGTTTAAAAATAAACTGAACCAGTTTAGAGAAAACTTAACTCTTCTCGAATCTCAAAACGAGACAATGTAATTTCCTCGAAAAACTGCAGTTCTCTTTCATGAATAGTAGAAATATTTTCTATCTTACGAACTTAAAAGGGATTGCCCGCTTCCAATAAGAAGGAAATTTCCAAGAACTACTCTTGCCCTTGCTTTTGTGTTTTCATTGTCTCCCAATCTAACTGGATAGCGGTAGGCTAAGTCAACAAATAAAGTAAGGTTGTATCTTTCAATTACTGATTACTTCCTACACGCTTAACGTGTCCCTTCTTCTTCCTCTTTATATATGTTATGTGTTATTAATAAATTATGTATGCAAGAGGTGACATTTTCTATTCGTGACCGATACCTTTCCCTTAGATGAGGGACAGCACCTCTCAGAAGAGAGTAAGGGTGCCGGCCTACGATAAAAATAAACAAGAAGGACGCTTCGGGCTCTTCTTTCAGTTTTGGGGAAGCCTCCCCCCCCCTCCTACGTGTATCTTGATCTGATTTCGGGTTTTTTTTGTTTGTCTTGTGTTTTATTTTTTTCTCTCAATTTTTATTAGGCAGCAATCAAGGATGTCCAAAGAAAATGATAAAGAATTCTAAAAGAAATCACAAGTCAATCGTACGTGACAATTGTATGAAATAAATCATAGATTTTTAACTTTCGATGGTTGAATTATCTATTTATATGGAAAATTTTAAGCCACTCAGGACTAGTTAAAAAATGCAAGTACCAGTAGTTTCATTACCCATAATCTCTAAATGACAAACTACTTGAATTTCTTGCGAGAAATTATTGTTATTATTATTATTCTTAATAAAAGGAAATTTAAAAAAATGATGACTTAATAATTTTTGTAGCAAATGTTGATGTTCATTTTTACATTCTCATCAGAGAAGGTATTAGATTTGTGTAAAATTTGACCCCCCCGGTTTTTGTCAATTGTCCACGT
>JAAAKG020143783.1:0-11286 GCA_010014905.2 Druon quercuslanigerum
CAGAGCTCTTAGTTCACGGGGATCAACTGAAGATGGCTCTGTTGGCGCAGCAAATATCTGGTCAAAAAAATACATGGGAGTCGTACTACCGTGCGACCGACGATCATAAGCATAAGTGCATAAGCGTACGATCTAGGGAGCCTTTGTCTCATCCAGGGATTAGAGCCTGAGCGACAGGCCATATAAAGACAAAAGGCTAAATAATTAGCAATTATACATTTTCGGGAATCTCCCTTTTCGACCACATGTTATGGAATTTGTTTTCTTATCTTACGTAAAGGATTTACAATGCAGTTCTAGTGACCCATTTCTGGAATAGCCAGGTGTTGTAACTAAAAGGACCTTTACATCAAGCAGGAAAGTGTCAATGAACTTTGGTGTTATATTTGACCAATTTGAATACTATACAGAATAAAGATAATCCTATCTTACTGCATTAACGATTATTTTATATCTCTTAAGAATAAAATAAAAGAATAAAAGAGCTCGTTAGAAAATAGGTCGAAGATCGACAGTGATATGATCTAAACTATCTTATACGATTGCTTAAAAGCGGAATCTGCGATAATTTCGATGTTTATTGGTTAAAACATAATTTTACCGTGATTCAGAATAGGGATTAGAAAAATACATTTAAAAGATATGAGTAGCTTATTTTTATCTGAATAAACATGTGTTTTGTAAAGAGAATCTTCTTCTTTTTCCAAAAGAAGCCCCTTTTTCTACTACAATTAAATTAATATAAGTCAGGTGATTAAATTAACCCTTTTTTAGTTCACTGAGCCAAAAGTTGGCAGTTACAATATATATACCCAATCCCAGCGAAATCGCGGTAAAATGTCGGCCATAACCACGTCTCACGACCGTGAGGTAGGTGGTGACAGTCTGTAAAGGAATCAATACGACGATCCGGCAAAAGTCTCGTGTACCCTGAGGACACGGAGCGACACACGGACGACCGCCTTCCTCATTTTTCCCGCAAGTGCTTTAGCATATTATTCACACGCAGCGATGGTTTTCAAGCAATTAACCAGTGAAAGCTTGGCACCTCCAAGATCGCCGATGGTAAGAACGATTCATTTAACAGAATATTCCGGGTACAATCGACGCAATTCCCTTACAACGTATCTATACTACTCTAATCAAGGAGAACTATGTCAGGCCTCGAGTGTGCAACAGAAACAATTGCCGAGAATATAAAGTATTAGTATATGCGGCACTTCTCATTCTCGACAATTGACTCTATTTCATTAGGAGCGTTTAGCGGAGCAATATTAAGGTTATTACCGTAAGAGAGACAGAGGTGGTAATATAGCACTCTTAGTGCCGCATTGTGCCTTTGGATGTAGGTCTTTCTCGCATGAGTTGGACAACTAGATAGTATGTGTCCAAATGCTCGGGCTGTGCATGGCACGCCTGCAGCTATCATCGGGAAGGTCCTGGCTCAAAATGTGGCGACGGTATGTTGAGATGAAAATGAAATCGTCTTGACATGCCAAAATAAAAACACCCGTGCCCGACTTCAATCCGGGTGATTTAAGGAAAGCAAAAGGTAGCTCACACGAAACTGACTGATCCTCCACATGTCTGTGGAAGATGCCGTGCATCCTCTTATCGAGGAGCTGTTCGCGAAAGTTTTTCTCCTCTGCTTTCTGAATCCGGGCTTTCAGGAGTGAGTACTCGAGATAAATGAGATTTGATGCATTTTCTTCACCCCTGATACACTTTGACGCATACTTTAGTTTATGTGCATAACCATGTCCATGGAACCACTCCAAATAAATAGAGTATTGCCGGAATGACAAGCATGTTCTTTGCAGATACTTTGTTCCTTGCCGACAGTTCGAAAGACCAAATCTGCCGGATGAGACGTTTATATCTGCTTCCGAGAGTATCCTTTATAGATGTCACATCCTGAATGCGGCTCTGTGGTAGGACCAGGTATATATAAGTCTCTCCAGCGCAAAGGTGTCGTATAACACTTCTATCGACTAGATCAGGGTCTTCAGAGATATCATTGAGTTTTCCGCGCTACAAATAAACCTTGGCGCATTTTTCTAACCCTAATTAATTTTCTATTTCATTAGTGTATCGTTCGACAATCCTTAGAGCTAAATTTAGTTGCTCTTTACTTTTAGCATGGAGCTTAAGATGATCCATGTGAAATACATGAGTGACCTTGTGCTTTCGATTTGCAGATTTGCCGCAAAGAAACCCCTGGGAATAACGGAGCGCTAGAAACAGTAGCAATAATGTGAGGGAAAAGAGGAGAGGGCTCATGGTGTTGCTCTAAAAGACACCTCTCTGGAAGGTGACCTAGTTAGTTGTCAAAGCTCTCACTGCATTATACACACTACAATTGATAGTCTAGAAATCGGATTCTTCCGAAAATTGTCCACGAAGCTCTTCATCCATTTCAGCCAGATCTTTAGGCTTAGGATAAATCCGAATATTGATGTTTCTCCAGGTCATAAAACATCACTAATCCTCTATCGGATGCCTGCCCGCAGTTGGTCTTAGTATCACATCTTCTCTGCTTTCGGCTTGCTCAGGCTCTGATAGAGTAGGCGCTCCGGTAACATAGCCCCTTTTTTGAGTACTTCGCCATGGTTTCGCAGACGCTGATGCGAAAAGTGTGATAGCTCTGGGTGTTTCTCGCACCACAGAGCATGCAGTCGTGCCATGTAATTCTCTCTTTCAGGGGTAAAACTCGCTTTGTAGCATTACTCACATGCAAGGATAAGGTTGCGTACTCTTAGAGGGCGCCCGGTATTAGTTTTAGTTGCATAAGTTAATACAACTATTCTACAAATTAAGATAGAGAATGAGAAAGTGAAAAGAAATAGATATTTTTAATTTCCCTAATTGACGCTAACAGAAATTGTAAGCTTCAGTTGAGGAAATTGCAAATCACTATATCAAAAAATTATGTATATAAGGAAGGGTTACGTGTTCTCTATACACAAATATTATTAATGATAATGATAATGTGCATATTTATGTGATATAATTGTACTGTGTGAATTAACGGTGATTCACGAAGGGTTTACGAACTTGTCATTTTTGTATTTTTGTATGTGTCATTGTTTTCGAATAACTTATAATTTTTATTATAAACAGTAGAAAATTTTAGAATCTGCTCTCTCAAAATGTGAAAAAATTATTCCAGTTTTTAAAATACATACCCGATTTCCCTAAATCGTAAAAGATTATACTAAACTGTAATATCGGTTTATGATAGGTTGTACAAATTAAGGTGCTGTCCAAACCACCTGCACCTCAGTAAAAGTCAATAAACAAATTTCCAGAAGTACTGTCTCAGGGATCGAACCGTGAACCTCTAACTTGAACCATGGATTCGTATTGAAATGATCTATATGCCTAGGTAACTAAAAGTCTTAATTATATATTAGAATAAGAAGTAATCTATGTTAAAATATGTAACTGTAAATTTAACTACTGCGATTGCGCACTTCGTGCAAGATTATCCTTTTTAACTGCAAACTTCTGTAGAAATTAAATTATAATAAAAATTTGATAACTCGTACCTGCTAATTTTGACCGTCTATAAATTAAATTTGATCATAGTAGATTTCTAGGAATGCTGGAATCTCCGCTTAAAAAATATAATAATTATTTATTTTTAATTTATGGTGACTTTAGTGTAGACTAGGTAATCTTAGTCAAGGGGCTGCCAACATTTTTGAGCACACGGATTTTTATCTAGCAAAGATTAAATTTTTATACAAAATTTTAAAAAAATTGTAATAATCTTCTTTATCTTGTTTTGGGAATATGATTTTTTCAGTTTTTTATAAGAACTAGTTTATGTGAATAGGCAATAAATAAAAAAAAGTAGTGTTTTACATATGTAATAAAATTTAAAAACTCAGGAATGCAATGTATAAACCATTTAAATTCGGAAAATTTACCATTCATTTTTTTATAGGTTTATATTGTTTGAGACATAATAATTTTAATGTACAAATATTTTAGTTAATTATAATTCAGTTCAATAGATCTTTAATTGGCGGAAATATACCTTTCAATTGTAATTTCGCGGCAAATTTCGCTGTCATCCCTGTTATTATTACTTTTGACAAAAGATGTTCTATATATAATATGCTAATGTTGTATAACTACTAATGATTCTAAATTAAACTCCATTTTCAAAAATTTTTAATTACTCTTGTATGGAAATAAAAGGGAAACTACTATAGGGTCTATGTGAGCCTTAAAGGGGGCTTAGCTGGGCACTGCAGAAGACGATGGCCCTCGCGCGGAAAACTCAAATTTACAGACGAAAGGTTATGGAATCTAACTGAATTTTCATACTCAACGGTAGAGATACCAAATATTCACCAGCTAAATATACATTTGTGAATACACTAGGCAAAAGTGTTATCGATTTAGAAGCTCTCAGCTTGATTCGGGACCTTGGGGTGGATGATAGCTCGCACGGCTAAGATCACTTTCCCATTAAATTATTTCACAAGCTAGATAACATGTCAAAAGTTTAAAAAAAATTAAATTAAATATTGTGAGCGCTGTTTTGAAAACTTCTTTTCCACGCGAACAACGTTTTATTATAATTGTATAGATGTCAGACATTATGTAAGAAAAAAATGTAAACCCCTGAAGAACCCGGGACTGGATAGAATTTCGAATGATTTTTACAGAGAGATCCCTGCTCAATAGATTGTATACTTATACTAAGCAAAAATTCAAGGCTTACTCATTCTAGAATCAGACAAATCTTAACCAAACGATTTCACATGATTCCAAACAATTCCGTATGATTTCATTTTAATTGATATTGTAAATACCAAACACTTTGCATATAGTTACTTTAACCTTGACGTTAACACTATGATTTAATTAGAGTACGCATTGCCGTGAACGATACCGAGGACCGACGGCAGTATATCTAAAATTGGTTTTAGACTCACATTGACTCGCTCCGAATCACTCCTTGTTTTAATTGACTCCACTGATTCCTCAAACTATCTTACGTGTTTTCCCTTATTCAGGCCGTTAGTTGATACTCAGGTAGCCATCCGTCCCACATTCAGCAGGACAGTCCCGGATTAGCAGCTCGTGTTTTGCATTAAAATTTGCCACGCAAAATCTCACACAAAAAAAGGGTCGCGTCCAGCATGTCCCGCATTTAGTGTTTTCTCTAATGAATGCTATGTGAACATGTTCCGAATTCAGCGATATAATACAACAGTATCCTGACATGCTGACTTACTAAAAAAAATTCACGGGGCACAAAAGTATGATTTTAAACCGAAAGTCTAAGTTATTACCCACTTTGCCCTGGAATAATACATTTTTTAGAAAAATTATCTTAATAAAGGATTAATCTCAAAGCACAATTTAGTGCAGTTTCTAAAATTTAAAGGATTTCATTTATCAATTATAAATAAAAAGTGCGCACAATGTTCTCTGTAGCAACTGTCACAAAATACATATTTAAAATGGAAAATATTCTAAATAACATTAACACCCTTGCTTTAATATTTAAAATTCATAGATGTCATTTATTTATATTGAGTTCAAAAAGATAAAAATCACTAGTAGAGTTAAGGATTTTAAAAATCACTTCAAAGTCTGACACATAAGTTTTTGTCTGTTCACGCTGCATTGCTATTTAAGGATAAAACTCGAAAATAATTATTAAAACTATTCGTGATGGGCGTTAAAATTGTTAATTTTACACTTAGAAGATTTTGTTACAGTTAAAATCGATATATCAATGGTGCCTTGAAATTAAAGTTAATAATGATCACTATTTCTGCGTAATATTTTTTATGAAATATTCGATAAATCTCCACAATAATTGATCATACTGTAAAATGAAAGGATGTTTTGAAATGTTAAGGTCAAAATCAAATATATCGTGAAAATAGTAATTTGTCCATACTGTTATTTGTTCTGCATACAATTTTCTTGTTTTTGAAAATCGCATGGTTTAAAGTAGTAAGGTTTTTGACAGTCACCCATATAAGTGCTTTCCTGTGTAAGTTAATATTGAATATCATAAATATATAGTAGTGTTACAAATATTAGAGTAACTTTAATTGAATATTTAAAAACAATGTATGTTTACTTACATATAGTATTGTCGAAACAAAATAAAACTTGAATTTAGTATGAAGATTCAGTGAAATTGAAAATGTTACTAATTTAAAATGGTATACTTTCTAAAATAATTAAAAAAATATCAATCTTCATTCTTAAAAGAGAAATCAAACTAGCTTACTCCATGAAGAAACAATAAAATCAAAAGGCCAGACGAATCAATTAGAAATACGAATTTTGTTACAGAATCTCAGTTTCTTTAAAAAAAAAAGCCAATAATTGAAGGAATAACCAGTGTTTGATGAAGTAACGAATTACTTGTGTATTTGAAAAACTAAAGGTACAATTATCGCTTTATATTTTTTTGTAATTGTCACTCAAAGCAACATACTATGCAGCATGTTACGTTATGAAATTTTGAAACTGGTATTTATTCTGCAGTATATGTTATGACAAAAATCATGATAACCAATCAGGAGACGAAAAACCAAATCTTTGACAACAAAAATCTGATATTTGGGAAACTTTCTATTGTGAAGGAAAATAACAACTTTACAGATTTAAGAATCAGAAATTAGGATACACATTTTAACATTAAAACTTTTGTTAATAATTTGTTCTGTTAAAAAATTTCATTATTTGCATATATCACTATCCAATTTTTGTTCAATTTTTCGTTTTAAAATTGAAAGAGGATGTTTGCGAAGCTTATTGTATTAGATTGTACCTACAAATCCAAAAATGGCCAAATCGAGAACAAAATAAATAGCTTACTGCCCGTGTTCAAAAAACCCCGCTGCGCCCTCTTAGGATGGAGGACCTGGGCGCACAGTGGGAGAAAAAGCACATTCTTTAAACAAAAATCGGCTGACAGTGCAATTCTTAACGGATTCTGATTTTTCTTTTTTAGAATTGACCATAAGACTTCCAGGTGTAACACTTAACTATGCAATTTTTATTGTGACTTAACGGAAATTGTGCTTATTTAACAAAATTACAACTTTTTGTTGCTAAACTTGTCCATGATACCATTGCTTCTAAGACTTTGAAATTCTTTGAAAAAAAATTAACTTGGATTGCCTTTCTTATGAAAGAATTCGCCTAAGCTTTAAAGAGATTTTCAATTTCCCAAATTTTATTGAAGAATTTTTCCAAGTATAAGATCTATTTAGCAGGGATACCTTTGTTAGAATCATTCGAAATTCTATCCAGTTCCAGGTTCTTCAGGGGTTTACATTTTTGTCTTACATGATGTCTGACATCTGTACAATTATAATCAAACGTTGTTCGCGTGGAAAAGAAGTTTTCAAACCAGCACTCACAATATTTAATTTAATTATTTTTAACTTTTGACATGTTATCTAGCTTGTGAAATAATTTAATGGGAAAGTGATCTTAGCCGTGCGAGCTATCATCCACCCCAAGGTCCCGAATCAAGAGAGAGCTTCTAAATCGATAAAACTTTTGCCTAGCGTATTCACAAATGTATATTTAGCTGGTGAATATTTGGTTGCTCTACCGTTGAGTATGAAAATTCAGTTAGATTCCATAACCTCCCGTCTGTAAATTTTGAGTTTTCCCCGCGAGGGCCATCGTCCTCTGTAGTGCCCAGCTAAGCCCTCTTTAAAGCTCACATAGGCCCTATAGCTGTTTTCCTTTTGCTCCCATACAAGAAAAATATAAAATTTTTGAAAATTGAGTTTAATTTAGAGTCATTAGTAGTTATACAAAACATCTTTTGTCAAAAGTAATAATAGCAGGGACGACAGCGAACTTTGCCGCGAAATGACAATTGAAATGTATATTTCCGCCAATTAAATCTCTATAGAACTGGATTTTAATTAACTTAAATATTTGTACATCAAAATTAGTATACCTTAAACAATTTTCAGAATTGAAATGGTTTATACATTGCATTCCTAAGTTTTTAAATTTTATTACAAATGTAAAACACTACATTTTTTGATTTATTGCCTATTCACATAAACTTGCTCTTATAAAAAATTGAAAAAATCATATCATTCCCAAAACAAGGTACAGAAGATTATTACAATTTTTTTTGAATTTTTTATAACAATTTAGTCTTTGCTTTTGGAGTAATTTTTTGATTTTTTTTAAGCAAAAGTTTGTTAATTCAAAGGAGGCCAAGCGGGAAAATTTACATACGGGCTCTGCCTTCTGCTTCTCTTTTTGTATGTTAACTTATCTAGAGATGTTCGCTCTAGACAAAAATCCGTGCGCTCAAAAATGTTGGCAGTGCCTTGACTAAGATTACCTAGTTTACAATTAAAATAAATAATTACTATATTTTTTAAACGGAGATTCCAGCATTCCATTGAAATCTACTATGATCAAATTTAAGTCTATAAACGGTCAAAATTAGCAGATACGAGTTATCAAATTTGTATTATAATTTAATTTCTATAGAAATTTGCAGTTGAAAAGGATAATCTTGCACGAAGTGCGCAATCGCACCAGTTAAATTTACAGTTGCATATTTTCACATAGTTTAATTATTATTCTAATATATAATTAAGACTTTTAGTTACCTAGGCATATGGATAATTTCAATACGAATCCATGGTTCACGCTAGAGCTTCACGGTTCGATCCCTGAGAAAATACTTCTGGAAATTTGTTTATTGACTTTTACTGAGGTGCAGGTGGTTAGCACAGCACCTTAATTTGTACAACCCATCATAAACCGATATTACAGTTTAGTATAATATTTTACGATTTAGGTAAATTGGGTATGTATTTTAAAAATAGGAATAATTCTTTCACATTTTGAAAGAGCGGATTCTGAATTTTTTTACTGTTTATACTAAAAATTATAAGTTATTCGAAAACAATGACACATACAAAAATACAAAAATGACAAGTTCGTAAACCCTTCGTGAATCACCGTTAATTCACACAGCACAATTATATCACATAAATATGCACATATTAATAATATTTTTGTATACATAACACTTTAGATAACACAGGTTCGCTGAGGTAACTAGTAAACTTAACCCTTCCTTATATACATAATTTTTGGATATAGTGATTTGCAATTTCCTCAACTGAAGCTTACAATTTCTGTTAGCGTCAATTACAGAAAATAAAAATATCTATTTCTTTTCACTTTCTCATTCTCTATCTGAATTTGTAGAATAGTTGTATTAACTTATGCAACTAAAACTAATACCGGGCGCCCTCTAAGAGTACGCAGCCTAATCCTTATATTCCTAGCTTCTCGCGAGAAAAACAATGATAACACCAAACATAGTTGTAGTAAGTGCGCTTTAAAGCAGTAGAACATGGAGGGCTCCCGAAAATGGGTCGGCCAAAAATGCTGACCACTCTAGAGCTGAGGGAGTCAATGCGATGGATTGGCGGAATCTTGGGGCTTTTAGATGGACAGAGGGACAAAATCACGACTATTAATGAAAAAAAATTGTCCAAATGCGCATTTGTTTATAAAATTTGTTTAAATAATTATAATTTTTTGTTCACTATGAAAAATACGATAGCAATAAGTCTTAGGAAAAACATTTTAAGTTGATTCCGTAAAAGAATCAAGCCTTTTCATCAAAAAATTGTCAAAATGTGCATTTTTTTTTGAAAATTGTTTAAATAATTGGTAATAATGAACTATTCTTAACTTATTGTAAGCGTATTTTATTATCTGAGATATTTTATACAAAATCTATGGGTCAAAATGAGCTAATCAATGCAAATCACGAACAAATGACCTTTTGTATGAATCAGTCGATTTTTGTCCAAAAAATGTGCTTTTTCTCCCACTATGCGGCGGGGTTCCGCATGAATATTTCACGCGTGGAAATTCTGCGAGGGCCCCCGCCGAGGGCCCACCTCGGTTACCCTCACGGATCAACGATTAAAATGTTAAAGTCCGAAGGGTGAATATTTCTTTGACACAACGAATTTTAGGTTTCATGAGTTCAGACTTACAAACAATAAACTTCTGACAAAAATTCGATGACTCTTTTTTGAAACTCGAACTCTGACAATATGGATGTTCCATAGGGGCCCCTGCAAGGGTCCCAGCTTGGTACCTCTTCGGTACTGCCGACAGATTCTCAGTACAGGCATGGCACTGGTGGAATACTCACATGGTACTGGTAAACCCCGTAACAATAAATCGTCTAAATACTGGCTTGCTTGAATGCTGGTTAAAACCCTATTGATAACTATGTTCTGTACGGACCCGACTGTGACGCGTCGGGGCGAGGGAATAAGCGGCACAAAGGAAGAGAGAAGGTGAGGGCTATGGAAAAGATGGAAAATATTATGGAGGACCTGATGGTAACAGATGAGAAATGGCAAAAGGAGGTAAAAGAGCTGAGGGAGAAAGTAGAAGGATTGGAGAGGGAGGTGGTGTCAGTAAGCAAGGAAAAAGAATATAAAATTAAGCAGATGGAAGAAGAGATTAGGGTGTGGTAGGAAATGGAGGAAAATTGCTTGAGAAGGTGGAGGGCAGTTCGGAAATAGAAATAGGTGACAGGGGCAAGGGCAAGAAGAAAGGTATTTGGGACAGGGTAGAGAATATGATAAAAGAGAAAGTGGCAGAGCGTAGGAATGAAAAGGAGGGGAGAGTGGGTAGGCCCTTATCATTTGATAAGGGAAATGGAGTTGAGAATGGAGAGAAGAGAGAACACAGATAGAAGAAATAAAATTGTGGTAAAAGGATTGAAGCTAAAGAGCAGGGAAGAAAGGGAGGGAGTGGAAGCAATGCTGAGAAGAAAAGTTTGAGGTAATGCGAAACATTAGCATAAGGGATAAGAAGGTTTTTATCGATCAAGATTTGACGAGGAAGAAGAGGTTTGTGCAGAAAATGCTAAACGACAGGGCTAGGAGTGAGAGGAGTGAAGGCAGAGCGGCGAAGATAGGCTATCGGATAATAAATAGTGAAGCCTCGGTGGGATAGGGAATGTAAGAAGACGAAAAGAAATGTGAAAAGGAAGTACAGAAAGTTAAAAGAAGGATTTTCGAAAAGAGAGGAGTACGTAGAAATTAGAAAAGAGTTTAGGTTGATATGTAAGATGAAAGAGCAGGAAAAGGAGAAAGATCTGGAAGAGGAGTTAGGAAGTGTTAAGCCAGAAGAGGACGTGTAGAAGATAACACAGCTACACAAAAAAAAAGTTCTGACCTGGAGGTCTGACTATGTTTACTATACGTTTTTGGGGTCGCTGAA
>JAAAKG020143784.1:0-11286 GCA_010014905.2 Druon quercuslanigerum
AGAGCCGACTCACCGACACGCTGCGTTTGAATGAATTGCTCCCATATGGGAGAGTGGTGGGGGCCGAAAAATCCCACTTTCTGGAGACACTGGGCGTGCCATCCGCGGAATGTCGAAATTTGATGCTTAGGTTTACAATACCAGAATGTCAAACTTACGATTCTTGAGTGTCGAAATTGGAAGGCTATATTCACTATCTCAGAGTGTGAAGTTTACTATACTTACTAGAATATGCTCGAGTGTCAGCTTGAAAATCTAAGAATATGCAGGCAGAATGTAGAAAATGATTAGATTTATTCTATTCATATACTCTAAATGATTATCTCTGTTAGTCAAAGCAACGATCGCAGATAATCAAATCGAGTATATTTTTTAATTGAATCGAGTATCTAGGGTAGTCAAATTTTTTTTTAATTTTGAAAATAATTATTAATACCCAGGCGGAAATATTATGTATAATTTATACATAGTGTAAAGTATTATACATAATATTCAATTGTTTTTTATATTTTTTTTACAAAACAAATGATTATTATATATAAAACTTCACACTATATATAAACTATATATAATGTTTCCGCCTGGGTAAATTAATTTTGCCACATCGCTTGCGGACCGAGTGAATGGAAAGGATACACTACAGAGTACCCTCATAGTATCCACATAGTGCCCCTTCCGTATCATGCAACAAACCTAAAAAATCCAGCAATATCAACTTTTAAAGTGATGAAATTCGGATTCTGCGTTAAAATCCCCATTAGAAGGTCACGGAGAAATCGCAATAGTTTTTTTTGCAGATGTAAAAAGTATAAAAAAATATAAGACTTATAACTCCTGTTAACTGCTATACTTTAAATGAATCATCAGTATAAGTAGCAGTCAACAGGCGTTATAGGCCTTATATTTTTTTTTAATTTTTATCGTTGCAAAAAAAAACTATTGCGATTACTCCGTGACCTTCTAATGGGAATTTTAAAGTGGAATCCGAATTTTAGCAATTTAAAAGTTGATTTTGCTGTTTTTTTTTTTAAGTTTTTGTTGCATGATACGGAAGGGATACTAAGAGGATAATATGAGGATACGCTGTACAGGATCCTTTCCGTTCACTCAGTCGGCTAGGCATACCAGAAGCATCACGTGATGTGGGTATACTTCCAGTTACATATATCTTGTGTTATTAAAACCCCATGGTAGTTTCTTAATAAAACGAAATGTTGTAACTAGAAATGCCGACAATACGTGATATTTCTGGTATGTAGCCAAATTAATTAAGTTTTGTAAAATATGTAAAACATTAAGCAATGGATTAAATAAGTTAACGAAAACTGTTTAATGAAAAATATGTATGTAAACAAATATACTCAGGTAAAACTTACACATTTCTGTTAGAATAATTTTCAAAGAGGTATTCAACCAAAGATCGAACTATGGTGCCTTCGAGCGTCGTGGTCCAAATTCTCTCTCGACTTTCAGGCCCTGCAAATATTTTAGATTTAAAATTATATAGATTACGGAAAGATAGCATAAGATTAGATGCGTTTTCAACAAAATAGTTGGGACTTTTAACAATAAAAAGTTGTCTACGTTAAGAAATGAATTTTCAACACAAGAATACGAATTTAAAAAAAAATTGCAACCAAACAGTCATATTACTCACCAAATAGATTAAATTTACAGTAAATGAACCGAATTTTCTCCAAAATAGTTAAAGATTTAACCAAATAGTAACATTACCAACACAAAAAGACGATTTTTTTCGACAACAGTTAAACTTGTAGCAAAACAGTTACTTGTTAATCAATAAAGACAAATTTTCAACCAAGAAAGATGACTTTTTTACCGTAAAAATTGAATGTTCAATTCAAAAGGATGAATGTTGAATTTTCATCAAAAAAGTTTATCTCCTACCAAGAAAGATGACATTCTTACGGTGAAGGGTAAATTTTCAAAAAAGAGTAAAGTTTTTAAGCTAAAAAGTCGAATGTTTTAGAAAATACTGTACTTTAAAATCGGAAAAGATGAATTTATAACAAGATAGTTAAATTCTCAACAAAAAAGTTGAACTTTCAACAAACAAGAATACTGTTCTTCCCAAAAAGACGACTTTTTATCATAATATATGAATTTTTGATAAAATAAGTACGTTTTCAACAAAAATTTGAATTGTTTACAAACAAGATTTACTTTCTGCACAAAAATACGACTTTTTATCAAAATTTTTAACAAAAAAGTTGAATTTTCTACAAACAAGATTAACTTTTGACATAAAAAGACAACTTTTCAACAAGAAAACAATAATTTTGTACCAAACAGTTAAATTTGTAACTTATACAATATACAGTATAAAGTTTTACCCAAAATTAGAAGTCAAATTTTCAGATAAAAACTGTGATAAAGAAAACTTGAAAAAAACGAATGTTGAAAAAAGTTGTTAAATTTTTCACAAAAAAATTAATTATCGACCAAAAAGATTAATTTTTTATTAAAAAATACAAATTTCCAACTTATTCAATTTCAACGAAATAGTTGAGATCTCAATTAAAAAAGACAGATATTAATTTTTAACCATAATTAGAATTTTTAGCTAAGATGATGAACCTTCAACTGGTATAGTTGAATTTTATGCCAAGAAGATAAATTTCCTACAAAAAAGACGAATTTTCCAAAAAGCAAAAATAAATGTTAAATTAGAGCGATAAATCTTCCACCAAAAAAATTAGTTTTTAACAAAAGAGTTTAACTTGTAACCAGTTAGTTGAATTTTTAACTAAAAAAAAATGAATTCGTAACGAACAATGTAAGCAAGTTATATTATAATTCAGAAATATTTCTTCTATGAAATAATTTAGAAATAATTTTCTGTATTTACAAAACAAAAATAGTATTCTGTCATAAAAAAATTAATTTTTTTACATCAATTTCAATGAAATTTCTGACATCGTCGTAATTTATTTGAATAAAAATGTCTACTCAAATTGCTTAGCATGAAAACGTTAGTTTCTCCATTATTTAAAAAATCACAAATATTTCCTCTATGGATTGGCAAATACAATTGCTAACAGGAAGCTAAGTGCTTTAAATTGAATATAAATACCAATAAAGTGGAAACACTCTAGATCAAATTCACAGCTAGTTTTCAAATACATAATAGCATTATGCAAACTTTGTAAATTACATTTTTTTATAGTGAGCTCAATGGTCTTAATTGTTATAGCAACTAACTAATTTTTATGTGATATAATGAAGAAAAACTTAAAACATTAGGCTTCATGTTATATTGATTTTTATCAATAATCAACTACTGAGTAGTTTTGTCATGAGTTTGACATAATTTGAGAACAAACAAATAAAACTCCTTAAGAAAATATGACGAAATTTAAAATAAAAATATAATAGAAGCAGGCAATGAATACTTTGAAATCATAATATCAAGACGGGACATCAAATTTTAAAAGGGTACGGCTTTCCGGCGCGAGCAAATACGTGTGAAATTTGGACCTGTGGATAAAAGTGGGTTGAGTTCAGACTAGGAGGAAAGACGGTTTAACGTTCAAAACCGTTTTTTCCCTGCGAAATAATTTCAGTGCACTCCTACTGTGACGCTCATTCATTCCGTTTCCACTCCCTTAATTTTTCAAACTCTTCTTTGCGTTGACACGAAAGCTGAAACCTCTTTTCTCCTGCAACTTATTCTACACCGCATATATTTTCGGCTCGTCATTTGTCGTGAAAAGAATGATTTCTTCAACAAAATTCATGATTTTTCAACATTTTATTGATTTGAGGATCTCGCAAAACCTCGGATATTCTACAAGTTTTTTTTCTTTCGTTCGCAAATCCTTTGGGAATAACATATATTGAGTCAGTGCCGTACCTATTAAAAAAATATTTCAAAGTCGGATTGAACCAACACCCTTAAGAAAAATTAAGATAACGTAATTTAAAAAACAGCGAATTGAAGTTTAACAATACTTTTTTAAGAAAAAAAGATTCCGCTTTATTTATTTAAAATAAAATGGTTACAGACAGGTAAAAAGGCAATAAATCATGTGCTAGACATTAGTATTCACACGTTTTATTATAAAAAAAACTTTTTTTATATGGTTAAACAAAATTTTTTGACTCAAATGTGACTATTCTAATAGCAATCACACAGTTTATTGTCAAAAAAACAAGTTAAAAGCAAAAAAACGTCACTATAATGCAAATTTGGTATACGTAAATATGGGTCTTTCGTATCCGCTCCGCATCAGACCTACTCACCACGACTGTTCAGAGGGGCCTGGGAGTGATAGGGATCACCAAACTTGGGAGACGTTTGCATACATTTTTTGGGTGGGGGTAGCAGCGGTCCACTTTCTTTATTATAATTATTTTAATTATTTTATAATATATATTATATATAATATTATCCCTAATATATATAATATATAATATTTTACAATATCTTATTATTTTTAAATCCACACAATTGCGTTGTAATTTTTGTCGTTGAAAACTGAACGATTATATATACAATCAGTTACTTGATCAAGTTAATTACTGACAAATAATTATTATTATTCTTTTCAAATAATTTAATTAATTAATATTTTTATTATTATTGTCATACCTGGCCCCTCTGCTATTTATTATTTGAATAATTAGCTTTTCAGTTTCGAGAAATATATATGTTTGAATTAAATATTTACGATTAAAAGCAATTAGTTTCAACATTTTCTTCAGTACTTATTACTATAGAAGATTTCAAAACCCATACAAATAATTTTCTTGTACAAAAAAGTGCCAGAAAATTATTTTTATAGCGAAAAATAAACAATTTTTAACATTTTTCCATGCATTATTTCAAACCTGGCCCAAATGCATAGGTGGCGCCGCCGCTCGGTCACGGTCAACTCTCATGACACTTTCTTTACATACAGGTCTTCAAAGGAGTCCCACTGGGATGTACAACACTATTCACTCAGAATTTTAACGAATCTCGAATGGCAGATTTAATGCACAACTCACAGGTGACAGATTACAAGTGTGGCCAACCGATTGGATGTTCATTCTTGCAATTCAAACCGACTCCCTTTCTCTCGGTTCTTTTTTCCTAGGTAGATCGACATTTTTAAACTACAAATTTAGTTACGGTTTGTTTGATACTTTATATATAAATGTTACTATAATTATTGGGAAGAATTAAGCGTTTTTTTTTTAAACTAAATAGGTTATCTGAAAAAAGTGATTTTACTATTTACTGAAATAAAACATTTTATAATTGGTTATATGGGTCTTCAAAACTTTATTCTTTGAGGAATCGGCTCAAGAAATGGTGCTGTCGATATTATCGGTTGCGAATCGATTGTCGATTATGAATAGCGAGAGCAAGTTTTAGTTTATATCAAAATTAAGCTTTCGTGATTATATCCAAAGATTACTGCAGTTGATATATATTAATCCAGGAATATTGTGACATTTTGAATTAGAATATCACTATTTTTTCCTTTTTCAAGTAAAGAAAACCAGAACAAAGTCTTCTTATACTTTTTTAAATGTCAACTTCGTATTTAATATTTCTTATTTAATTATTTAATTACCAGCGTTTTATCTGTTAAGTGGTATTTTCATTTATTACGTGTAATTCATTAAACTTTATTCTATAATGCTATCCAGTGTTTAAGTAAATTTCTCCTTTATTTGAATTTTTTGATCAAGTTGCCAATTCGCGCTATACCCTCGACAAATACGCCCATTTTTGGGCGAACGCGGATGTCTCTGGCATGCCCATTAGTGATTTCTGTGTTTTCTAAAGTTGAAAAATGAGGTTACATAACCTAAATATACAAATAAAATAACTAAAAATACTCGAGATATCCTCGTTCTCTCATCACTGAATGGGTCCATTCTCTAAAGTGCTCGAGCGTTTGCGGGGAATGCACACCAAGAAATTATGTTTGGGATACGCCTTTTTATCGCCATCTTTATCGTAAATTTTATTGTTATGTATTAAAATACATACAGAAATTAAACTGCCATACGTTTTCTGTACAGCAAACAAGTTTCAAAGTTTTAAGTATTTTCTTTTATAACAAAGAGGATAACTAAATTTGAGATTAACTATTTCTACGAAAATTGGTTAATTTACCCTACTTGTTAATAAGAAACATATATGGTGTTATAGCTTTATTAATATTATATTAAATCAGTGTCTTTACAATAAATCAAAATAGTATGCATATACATTTTTTCAACGAATTTAAATGCTGCTAGCAATATACAAAATTGATAGAATCCCTGGCATACTGAATGATCGGAAAGTATATGCTACAGCGTACCAATATAGTTTCCACATAGTATCCCTTTCGTAACATGCAAAACAAACTTTTAAACAACAGCAAGTCGGGCATTCAACTTGTTGAAATTCGGATTCTACGTTAAATTCTCCATTAGAATGTCACGCATTAATTGCAATCGTTTTTTTGCAGCGTAAAAAATTTAAAAAGTGTCATAACTTCTACAAAAGGCGAATTCAAGCGCATCCAGTTGCTTAAGTAATATGTTGCTACTGAAAGAAGTGGCGCTAGAAGTCGCTTTCAACCTATATTAAAGACAGGTACTGTATATTTTACATTTTAATGCTGGAAAAAAACTATTGTGATTGTACCGTGATCTTTTCACGGAAAATTTAATGTAGAATCCGAATTGAAATAAATTAGAGGCTCATCTTACTGTTTTTTTTTGTCGTTTTTATTGCATGATACGGAAGGGACACTATGTGGATACAATAAGAGTACGTTATAGCGTATCCTCTCCGTTCATTCGTTCCATTAATTTTGCCATAAGACTAAATGCTTTCCGAAACAGGACATATGTAGCGCCGCCTATTTAAACTTGTAAGTGATAATAACTTTTCTCAGGGGCTGAATTGACTACCTGCCTCACTCCCACACGTAAAGAATCTAAGAATGTGTTCCTTATATATGTATTTTATTATTATATAACAAAAAATTCGAAAACGCTCCACTTGTTGGCGCTGATAAGTTGTATGTTCACTAGTGCCACTAACACATATAATGTATCATGTATTACGTACATAGGCAATAGGGCTGCGCGTTTCTTAATCATGTATTCAGTTCTACGTAAAACTTTACTTGAGAGAGTCATTATCTGGAACTTCTTCAGCAAGTCTAAACTTTTGTAGAAGCGATAACAATACGAAAGAAAATTATTTTAAATATATTACTTCACTACTTTAGCTCAGAAGCATTTAAATTGCCTGTTATAATTAGTTCTGTTTCTATTTAAAGCAATCAATAAAAAGCAGTGCCTATTTAAATGGATAATACTGAAAAAAAAAGAAGAAGAAATCCACTTGAAAATGCAAATATCCTCAGTCAACTTCATTTCTGGTAGGTGAAATAAATTTATTACCATTCACTCACACAAAATTGATCAAGATTAATTATTTTAAAATCTAGATTCAAAATAATACCTTACCTACAAGCTATTTTGTCCATAGAAACACCTTCTATTGACTATTCCATAAGAAACTGATATCCCTTATCTACAAATGTGGCAGATAAAAATCAACTGAACACGGGTGAATTTCATACAATTTAATATTCCATGTCTTCATTGTTTATTGCTGACTAGCTTTTAAATCTATGTCATATATATTAAAATTTATGTTAGTGTAAACCATTAATTTCAATTTGAAACTTCAGATGAAAAGCGTTAAAAGATTGAGATTCTTTGCAATAATAATAACGCTTTTGAAAACTGGCTTGTCTCTGGTACACATTAAAAATTTCAATTTGTTCAATCAGCTAATTTAAAATAAAATAAAATGTCAATTAATCTTCTTACCGTAAAAAATTTCTAACATTAATCAAAAATTGATTATATTCGGGAAATATTTTTGGAATAAAATGCGATTTTAACATTTTATTTCACATGATAGAAGTCTTTAGACGAGAAATAAAAATTCACGAAGGCATATGATGTGCAAATTTAGAAATTCGACTTTTTAAAGCATTAAAAAGATAAGAAAATGTATTTGCAATATGAATAACATAGCAGTGTCGCTCTTCGCTTGAAATAAGCGCAAATTTAATTTTGCTTAATCATAGATTTTTTTCATAGTGTCTAAACTTTGTAAAATATTTATATTAGAAAGCATTACTGAACTGACGCCTCCTTTCCAGACCGTTCCACGTAGCGTTTAGGCGTTGTACCGCGCCACGTCGCGTCCGGTCGGTTTACAGTAGCGTAATCAAAAAAATGTCAGGTTTCGAATTTTTTAACAGCTTATGCACATATGCATTCCAATGGCCAAAATAATGTAGCATATTTTTTAGAATTTTAAACTAATATTTAAACGTGGCGCAAGGTGTTTTTAGTTCTAACGTGTTTATCACCAATTTGGCATGGTAAAAAGACACCCTTTTTTCATTTATCTTCTTAACCACCTTGAAAATAGCGGATATTAATATCCATTCACAAACCGTTTTAAAACATGTTAGAAATAATTTGCCTAAAAAGTTCGTTTGAAAAGCTTTGTATTTGAAGCTTTAATTTACTGTTAAATATGGCAATTTTGATATTTTTCACTGACCTATATCTATTATTTTGTCACGAACAAATAATGAAAAAATAGAAGAAACAAATTGATAATAAGAATAAAAAATATCGTAATGAAATTGAAGCCTCTTGAGTTATTTTTCTTCAGTTTCTTTTTTGTCGAAAAATTTGAGGAATTTCAGTTATAATAAAAATTAAAGCAATAGGAAATGGTTTCAAACCGGTTAGCTTGATCTTACTTGGTATCATGCCAATATTAGGTAGAAGGCTTGGTACAGTCATACATGGTTTGATGGCTTCAGGCATTTAAAGGGTGGGATTAAAACAAGTGTGCAGAAAAACTGCGAAACAAGTGCTTGGCTTCTGATTCATAAATACCAAACTTTGGCATTTTAGCAACAATCTCTAAATAATAATGAAACTTTCTTTTTAAAAACTATAATTTGTCATTTTGGCCATAGGTAATTTCTCTATATATGGGTGCATAAGCAATTCGAAAAATCAAAACATCACATTTCTTGGACTACCCTAGTGTCTAGCTCTCTATCGCTTTTGGTCGTTGTATAGCTTACACACAGGACTTGCGGATCTATACAGAGGTCAAATGCGACGGAGAGCTATACACGGATAAACTTTTGGTGGCAAAATTTGATGTTATAATACTGTTTTTGCAAAAAGACAATAGCAAGCCAAGGTATAGCGCCTCTATTGCAAAAAATACTATTCTGAATAATAAATTATGAACTGAATGATTTTATTAGAATAAAATAATAAATGAGTTAATCTGGGGTGTAGGGGCAATATTGTAAGAAAAAAACGAGATGTATATTTTGAATGGCCCCAAATGTGCGAAATTTGTTTTTTTATAAAAACAATTTCTTTAAGTCATGAGAAATCTTAACATCTATGCAATATTAAGAAGTAGTTCACAAATTTTTTCCTGGCTGTCTACCATTTGCACCAATAGTTTCCAATTTTATAAATTGTAGAAATAAGTTTTATATAAATTAAAAAAACAAAGTACATCAAAGGCATAAGTTTAAAGATTTCTCAATACTAGAATTCATTTTCTGTTTAAAGACATCTATACGATTTTACAATTTAGTAAATAATTTATGACAGTACATTCTCCTTTAAGATTGTTGATTTTGAGAATAATATTTATAAATTAGATTTGAATATAATGAGTTGCCAGCATTAAATGCCTGTACTAGTGTATCACGTGATGAAATACCAGTCCGAGAAAAATTTGTCTGAAACAAAAGCATCATCCTCTTGTCTGTTTTGTTTTGTAAAATGTTAAAAGATTTTTTATAGTACAGTCAATCTGTCGAATTTAGCAGAAAAAAGTTTCCGATTCATTTTTTTTTGCATGAATCGCTTGGGGGGGGGGGGGGGGGAGAAAAAACCTTGGCCCTGAGTTCCTGTCATCCTGCCCCTTGGTTTCTGTGAAAATTCATTAGAACAAAAAATGTTAGAAACATCATTCCCCACAATTTATCTTAATGGGTCGATGTTTTAGGACCGTAAGTTCCAAAAGTAGGTGGCGCTGAAGTCACCAAAAAAGCGTTTTAACGGTTTATGACGGCCAAAAAATGTTTTTTGAACTGTACATCAAAGGTAAAACTTTTTTATCTCTGAAAAAGCTACAAAATTTATTTCAACTTTTTTTCTCTACGATGTACCATTTCTGAGTTATAACATGCGGAATGTCCAAAAATATGTACATATAGACATATGAAGAAGCTGAAGTTATTTCAAATAATCACGAATCAATAATGTCTTTATTTAACAATAGTTTTATAGATAATAATTGGTAGTTCTATTGGTATTCGACTATTCGATTCAGTAATTGAACTAACCGCCAGTTCGATAAATTATTTAATAAAACAAATTCTAATTCTCGACAACAATTTCATTATAAACATTTTATGACATGCGAGTAAAGAATAAGAAAATATTACACAAAAAATAAATGACTATCTAAATAAGTTGTAAAAAGAACTTACAAGTTTAAGAATTTGAGAAATCTCCCAGTTTTAGTGTTCTTCACAGCCATATCAATAAAAATATATATCTTAAAATACTCCCAAATAAAAACGTTATAATTTTTAAAAAATTGAACAAAATTGTAAATAATAAAGCTGAAAACTCCCAAACTTTCACAGTACCATTACAATAGTCAATTAAATGTAAAAAAACATATAGAATACTTAACTATGCAAAAATAAATCAATAAATAAATGAATCATTTCTCAAATATTTTGTTAATTGAAAAAATGTAACCACACTGGGACCGTTTTCTCCTTCTTTCTCTTTTAGATCTTCTTTGTAAACATCCCAGCGTGGGTACATTTATTTTAATACGGGAAATGTTTTAGCAGTATTTAAGTAATTAATTTATTTTTGCACATTTAATTTTTTTTAATGCTTGTTTTGCATTTCATTTACTTCTATAATAGTACCATGAAAGTTTGGGAGTTTTCAACTTTGTCATTTACAATTTTTTCAATTATGTATAATTATAACGTTAATGTAGGAGTATTTAAAAAAATATATTTTTGGGTAAAAGCTAAGCCAGGGTTCACAAACAGCCCCTCAACCCTGCCTCCGGTGGGCCCATTGTTTCGCCCGAGTCGAGCGTTGGCGGTACAGTCTTCCTCAAGAAGATGCTAGGCTTGGACTGTGAACCCTACGTAGTACCCACCATCGCGAAAGGAA
>JAAAKG020143785.1:0-11285 GCA_010014905.2 Druon quercuslanigerum
CGAGAGCCAGCAGTGACGTCATTTTCCTGCAAGGCAGCCTGCCCAGTAGCCATCACAGCTCCAAGCAAGCAATCCAGAGAGGAAAAAAGCACCGTGTGCAGCGGGCTTTACACTGATTTAGCACGCAAACTGTTAGTGAGTTCCGATCCATGTATCAGTTACAAAAGAAGAAATATGTCAAAGTTCTGAAATTTTTGAAAAAGTACTTGTTTTTCTGCATTCATTGCCAATCCCGTTTTCTGATATGAATCTCTGTAAACGTTTGGGGTTTGGTTATCAAGTCGGTAGGTAATTGTCAAAAGATTTTATATTGAGCGAATCTTAGCATGTAGTGTTATGATTAATTCTCAATCTATTGCGATTGAAACACCGACTTTTTCTAAGTGAAACTGCCGAAATTTGGAATATCAGTATTGATATTTGAATATCAGTATTAATTGAGGAATATCAGTATTAATTGAGGAATATCAGTAGCCATTCTAGCGATTAAAGGAAATTAAAATTGGATAAAACCTTAAATTTGAATATTTTATGCGAAAGGGCCAAAATCTTGAATTTGTGGATATAATTTGTTTATAAAAATCTAAATTGTTATCTTTTATAAAAGATTATTAAATATTTCTTATTTTAAGAAATACCTGAAGTCGTTCTGGCGATTGAAGAAAACTATAATTTGAAAAAATCTAAAATTTTAATATTTTGCCATAAGAATTGTTTGTAACAATGGTTATTATAAGCTTTTAAATTATGTTTGTGAATATATATCATTCCTACATTAATATGAAGCACTTTTAGTAAACAGAAATTTTTTTTACCGATAATAAGACTATTTCCAAATTTGTTCATAAAATTTGTTTATAACAAATAAATGGAGTAATGAGCAAACTTTTGGTATTCTATGAGTCCCTATGCATTTATTTAAGACAATATAAAGTTTACCTTATCAGTTATTAAAGGGTAAAAAATTGTTATGTGAAAAATTTCAGTTTTTCCATACTTTAAGTGAAAAAATTATTAATAAACAAGTAGAAGAGACAAAAGTTCAGACTTTAATTTAAAAAAAAAAATTAGAAATTGGACCAAAATTGAAGGGTCTGGACATTTTTGAACGAAAAAAGTGCATTTCCTCCCGCTGTGCGTCGCACTTCGTTAAGAACTGTCTCTATTCTGGGTGCACTAAGCTCTTCCGTCGACTAAATGTCCAAAATAGTTTTACGTCTGTTCGTATGGCTATCTGAGTGCTAGAAACGAAGGTCCATTGGTGCCTTTTGAGAGCCGATGTCCGTTGATATCTAATAAAAATAAGGGGTCCAATCGGTGGTATAGTTTAAAAAGGTCTTTCCTGGTCAATGAGTAACTTTAATTCTTAATGACGTGCTGCCCAGCGCAGTTACGCTTTGGGCGCAGACAGGCAAGAGAAACTGTGCATAGGTGAGGTAGAGCATTTTTGCAAGCATCGCTAATTTTGATTGGATGGTCGTTGTTTAGTGACAATGCAGAAAGGAACTATGCAAGGAAGCTATATTATGAATCGCTGAGTTCTAACAAAAATGCTGACTGTTATATCGTGACTCAGAGACACCTTTGATTCCTTTAATTTAACATTTTTAAATTAAAATTTGAATTCCATTTATTATGGATTATTATTTGTTCATAATTTAGTCAAAATAAATCGTTTGTGTACAAAGGAAGGACTTAGATATAAGGAAATGCATTCGTACCGCGAGCGAATCGTTAGATGTAGCGGTGCATAGGTACAATTGTCAAACGGTGTCTGTATGAGTATTCTCCTTGCAACGATTTGTTTTGTCGTCTCTTCTCTTTCTTTCTGTCTGGTTCTCACTTCTATCTGTCTTAAATCAGCTTACTGGCATGGGTGAAGGAATGCTCATGCTGGCTTATGTTTTGATAATGCATATCTTTTTGGACAGTTGTATTTAATTTTAAATAGGTTTAACATAAAACTTAATTACGTACCAGGACGGTTCGTAACAACCCCACTCTGAAAATTTTGGTTATTGTCCTCGATAACTGGGTAAAAATAATAATTCTTTTCCCATGCTAGTTGGGTTATGTATTTTCTTCAATTAAAATTTTTTATTATGTAGTGTAAATAATAGACACGTACCTGCTTAGTAGTCAGTTAGTGGTCACTAAATTCCTGTAATTTCTTCTCTATTTGCAATAAGGATTCTTCATTTTTCTAATTTTGTTGGTAGGCAACGTGTTCTCTTAAGGATCTTATACGCATTAATTCAGTGGTATTAATTTTCTTGTTAATGTGCTTGAGAATATATGATATTTCTGTTAGTTCTAAATGTAGATTTGGTTTATAAATGAAATCTGTAGAATGTCGGTCGCCTGAAAGACTGGTTAAAATTTCAGACTCCGTTTTTAATTTACAACCTGGAGCTAGTTGAACTATTCCCTATTTTAATAACTTAATTTATTTTCATTAATGTTTGCATTGGGCAGATTATTTCTCCTGACTGCTCTCTGTCGAGAGACTAAATCCATCCCGCCAAAGTCTTCATTTTGATCCAATATGGGTCGCTCTGCTATGAAATTTTGATATCGGAGATTTTAAACGTATCTTGTGTTGGATGGAGTAGCAGGTCACTTTCGCAAGTATTTCAGGACGGCGTATGGTGGATAATATCATCTCCCTTGCAAAGATGATATTGCTGAAGCTACTTACATCCCGAGAATTGATCTTCAATCATTAGGATGCAAATTTTTTGAGATTCGCCTGCGGCTGCTCTCCGTTGCCTGCTCTTCGTCGGTATGTTTTGTGGATGAGTTTTTCGGACCTATGTTCCAGTAGAGATTTGGTCCTGCGTCCGTATATCTCTAGGATATTCTGCGGTGGGTAAAGCTGGAAGTACCGCTTTGCTCCAAGAACATCAGACCCGTGCCATAATTGAGGGCTTATTTAAGGCTCTTGCATAAGCCACAGCGTAATTTTTTAAAAACAGCCCCTATCATTAAAAACTACCCTAAAAATTAAAAATAAACTAATCTTATAAACTAATTACAATTAACCTTTTCTTAACTAACCTAATTAACGTCCAATAATCAAGTTAATGATCAGAATCCCTGGAAAATGAAATCAAAAAGCCAACGACCCAATTTGGACAATCACCCTAAAATGTTCCGATTGCAATCTGAAAAAAATTCCATTCCCTTTTTTTCCCTTAAAAAAAAGAACTTCTCCCTTTCGATAAACATATAATAAAAAATAAAAAAAGAGGAAAGAAAAATTAGAAGGCAACCAACCAAACCCCCTACCTTCTCTCTTTTTTGTTAAAAGACAAAAAAAATAAAAATATTTTTTTCTTACAGGAATTATGGAACTAGGTCAAATAGAACGAGAGTTAGGTTGTTTTTGTTAATAACAACTAATATCTGAAATTTAAAATGAATATTTTATATGTTTTACGTAGGCATAAGTCCTCCGAACAATGGAATTCCTAAATTAATTTATTCGAAATTAATTCATTTAGTCTAACTTCTTCATTGAATTCACTTAATTTTCATTTCTTTTAGTTGAGGAAATGTAGGCAAACTCGTCGTTTAGAATCTCGAAAATCAGATATTTGTCACGTAGGATATCTCACTCAAGTTTCCTGTTCCAAAACCTGAGTGAGAATTCACCTAGGCCAATTTCTTGATTTCCGAGGTTCTCATCTATGCAATGTTCTCATTATCCTACCCTTTGGACTATAGGTCTAATGCTACTTATACATATTTTGTGCTATTTACATTTTACGAGGCCGTGTTGCGACCGCCCTGATGTTCTAAATCGGTGTGCCTTTCGGCCGCTTTTCTAATTATCCAGAGTGCCTTCCGGCCGCCCTAATACCTAATTTTCTCAGCTAATTTAATTGACAAACTTTTTACATTATGAGGTAGCTCGCACCAGCTTCGTTTATTTAAAATTATACTCGCCTCCTCCGAGGTGCGTAGGCTCGTGCTTTCCGGTAGTCGATCGGTGCACGAGCTCGTAGATGATAACGCCGTCCAGCGTTGCTGTCGGCCTCGTCTGCGCCTAGTCGACGCCCGGTTGGGTCGACTTTTCTCTGCCTTTTACCACCACCTGCCTCCTCCCTATCGGCGGTTCCGATAGGGTAAACGCATGTCTTCGGCGACGGATCGTCAGCTTTGTCCTCCTCCACACCGACTGTTTCGATAGGGTAAACGTGCGTATATCCGCCGACGCGTTCGGCAATTTCTGCCGCAGGGAGGGGCTGCTCACCGGCTCCCTGCGTTGTGTGGTCGTGCGGTTCACCATCAAGCTGATGCGTGATTGCAGCCCTCTTCTTTGCAGGTGTGGGTGCTGGTACAAGTGAACTATCATGCACTTTCTGCGCGGTGCCATCCCTCCAGATCCAGTACATGTCACCGGCTATGTGTTCTAGGACCTGGAAGGACCCAAGTTGGGCTGCGGCTAGTTTCGCGTTGTATCCTTCCAGTTTGTTGGATAATTTGTGATTTGTAGTATATATCCAATCCCCTAGAAGGTACTGTGGTCGGCCGGGTGCTGCTGCGTACAGGCGCAGAATCGTTCTCCCTATAAAGAGGTGGCTAGGGGTGACACCGGTCGCCGCGTTCATGCGTCCTCTTAGCCCGAAAAGCAGTTCCAGGTTCCCAGGTTCTTTGATTTTCTTGGTGCAGGCGTAAACGGGGGCCTTCTTCAACTCCTGGTTTCTTCGTTCGGTGGGGTTGGCGGGAGGGTGATAGGCAGGCGTTATCCAAAGTTCGCAACCCCACTGACAGCTTGCTTCGGCCCATGCGTGACCGGTAAACTGAGGTCCGTTATCGCTAAGAACTCTGCGCGGATAACCGAACCTACTAAACACTTCGTCCATCGCATGAAAAGGTCGACCAAGACCAGTATAAATCTGTGACCACGAATCGTTCGTGGATACGGCCCCATAAGGTCAACGGCGATCGTATCCCATGCTGTATTTGTGGCACGCGGGCGTTGCCCGTCTCCTTGTCGCCCACGCTCTGGCTTGCAACATATGCATATGCGTAGGTGACAGTCAGCTACATAGCGTCTGATTTCCCTTTTTATGCCGGACCAAAAGAACAGTTCCTTGATTGAACAGATTGTCTCATCCGTTCCTGGGTGTCCGGCGATGGCAGCGTCGTAATACTCTTAAATTACTTTGGCACGTAACTTCATAGGTACCATCAATCGCCACATCCCGGCGGTATCTTGGCACCACCAGCCTCGCTCGGTGAGCCGGTGCTGCTTAAGGAATCCTGCTTCTGCGGCAAATAATTTTGAAAGCTCCTGTAGATTCTTCTATCGGAGAACGTCTTAAGTGATCGACGGATCTTCTTGCTGCGCATCGATCACCTCACGGAACAGGGGCGGTCGACCTAACGCTCTGAGGATAGGCACTGACTGGGCGTCGTCAGAACGCGCGTTGTTCATTGTGGGCGGCAACATCTGCTCGAGATCTGGCTCGCCAGGCGATGATTCGCCGGGGTTTGGGTGCCTGGGAAGTGGGTCAGGCTATTTATTATCCTTTCCGGGCATATGCTCTATTGTGCGCGGAAAGCGGCTAAGGAACAAATTCCATCGGTATCGTTTAATCGCCCACACGATAGCGAGGCATTTTTGCTCGTTGCAATGGTAGAGAGCTTCTGTGGGCAAAAATTTCGCACTGGCAAATAATGTTATCCGCCGCTTGCCATCAGCTTCTTCCTGCATCAAGACTGTTCCCATTCCTCTGGCGCTGGCATCGGTTTGCAGGACAAAACATAAGTTTGGATCGGGCCGACCTAATGTTAACGGCTTCTGGAACGCCCCCTTTGCCGCTGCAAAATGTTTTAAATTTTCCGGTGTCATTTTACACGGCCTTTTATTGACAACATGTCTGACAGAGGTGCCAGAATGCCCGATGAATTGGGTACGTACTCTTTTACCCAATCGCATATGAAGAGGAAGGATCGCATCTCCTTTCGTTTTCGCGGCGGGGCAGCGTTCTTGATCGCTTCAACATGCCCGGTTTGCGCCGAGTTACCTTCCGTACTGACGATGTGTCCCAAGTACGAAAGGGTGGTGTATCTAAAGCTACATTTAGCTGAAGCGATTGTCAAATCGTAGATGGTCAGTCGTTCAAAAACGAGGGCTAGGTGGAGAACATGCACTACCCAATCCTCAGAATAGACGACTATATCGTCGAGGTACGCGATCGCGTGCGTACCCCATTGTTCCGACAGAACCTGGCGCATTAGATTATGGAAAGTTCCAGGGGCATTTTCCAGGCCGAACGGCATCACCCTGAACTAGAACTGTTCTCCTCCTGGCGTTGAAAAGTACTGGCGCGATCCAGGCGACATAGGTACCTGCCACTACCCGCTTTTCAAATCCACCCTCATGATGATTTTTGCCGTAACAGGATCCTTGAGTGTCGCTTGGATTCTTTGTAGGCTTTGAGGACCATCGACTGTCATTCCATTGAGGCGTCGGTAGTCTACGCAAAACCGGTAGTCTCCATCTTTCTTGCCGGCTATGACTATCGCAGAGCTGAAAGGTGAGGTTGTCGGCTCGATTATTCCGTCACGAAGCATCTCATGTACTTGTACGTCAATCTAGTGTTGTTTCTCGTCGGAGTAGCGACGAGGTGCCTCGCGAAAAGTGTGTCCATCTTTTAGCTAAATGAAGTGTTGAATATTGGCCAACGTTTGTTTCAGGCGACCGCTTCCGTGAAATAACGCAACGTGTCGCTGTACAAGTCGCCGAAATTCGTCCGAAAATCTCGTGCTCGTGGCGTAGGGGGCTCAAATATACTCTTTGTCGATCGATGGTTCCCACGAAAATGCAATCAGCTACATGGTCATGTATGACATGTGCTGTTTTAACCAAGGCCTGCCGAGGATTAATTCTGCTCTCAGCTCAGGGCTTATATGGAATGTTCCAGGGTAACTGGCTCCCTGGAAAACGGGTTCCAGATGAACGGTTCCGTTCAGCTTAATTGTTGCTCCCACAGCCTCTAGCCAGGCGTGGGTAGAGGAGGGTGTACTGGCTCGTAGCTCGGCTGGAGTGAGTACTGACTCGTTGACGAAATTTTCCGAGGCCAGTGTATCGATCTCGGCGATATGTTCGCCTTTGCCTAACAGGATTCTTATCCTCGGTAGGCTGCCGAGATCGGTCAACACAGTACTTAGGATCAGGCTGCGCTCGGCGTTGCTGTGATGGAAGGGGCGCTTGCCTCTTCCGCCCGGCCTCGCCAGTTTCCCGGCCCCGCTGCAGATTGACTTGCCTTAATTACTGGCCACTCTCGATGAAAATGCCACCCCGAGCCATAGTGGCATTGCGGCGGGGGGGGGGGGGCGGACTGCTCGTGCAACTTCATTGTTGCTGACTGGCTGCTAGGTGGCCAACGTGCCTCGACTTAGCTGTTCGCGGCCGGCTTTGCGAGGATTCTCCTCGGCTTTATCATTTTTGGCCTGTACGGCTCGTTCAACTAACACCTCGAACGTCCTTACTGTTGCCGCGGGCAATACCTTTTTAATTGACGGTTTCAAGGCTTCCAACGGGAGAGAAAAGATTCGGCTCTCCGGGGCTAACGGCAATAGGCGAAGCGCCAACAGATATTTCTCTTTCAGGAAACAACCAGCTGCCTCCTTTTCTTCTTGATTGGTGGCGTACAAATTAATGTGGAGTTTGCTTAGGGCGGTAGCGCCCGCGAAATGTTGTACCACCAAGGTACGAAACTTGGCTCAGGGCAATGAAAGCGTTCGGCATACTGCGTACCATTTAGCCGCTCTCTCGGTCAATGACTTCGTCACCATTCGTGACCACAAAGCTGGCTCTATCGAAGCCTCGATAAAATAGTGCTCGCATTGATCTAGAAATGCCGCAGGATCCTCATGATCGAGGCCGGCAAATGTGGGCAACGGCAAATCGGGTGTGCGAATGGCTCGCACTAACGAGCGCCAATCAGCGAGAGTCGTGATCTGTATGGCTGCAGCTGCCGTAGGAAGTTGCGGAGCTGTATGGAGCGTCAGTGAGGAAAACATAGGCTGTGCGGGTGCTGCAGTGTACTGTGACATCATCGGGGCCATGGGCTGGGTGTGTGCTGCTGTGTACAGTGACGGTGTTGCCATAGGCTGTGAAGTAGTTGCAGTGCGCTGTGACCACAATTATTTACGTTATATAATTATATAAAAAAAAGGTAATTCAACTTTTGCCTTATATTATTTTTTCAATGACTCTGTTAAAAATTATTTTAAGTGAGCTAACTTTTTTATATCAATTTATATTAGGTATACTTTGCCTGAGGATGACCAACAGATTAAGGTCGAAACGTCGCATATTGCAATTTGTTTAAATGTGTATTAAAATATTGACTCGGAATATTCCTTGTCTTCTTTATTTCCAAAATTGATCTCAAGACCAAAACAATTGTGAACTAATGTTCCTATTAAGGTAACTATTTGAATCTATTGGAGAAAGTTTTTTTCCTTCTTAAATTATTGAGGAGTTTTAATTTTCATTTTTAGATCCGTACAGTGCCCCGAGTTGTACGGAGTTAAGAGGTCCTACTGTATATAATTGAAATAAATTTTTATCTCTTTTTTGGCCAACAACATTTGTTTATCAATTTGTTTTTGTAGCTTTTACCGTTTTTCAAAACTACGCATTGAATCAAGAAGCGATTATAAACAAATTTATATTTTTGTGAGGTCAAAATTTGAATTTTCGATTTTTCATTTAAATTCAAAAAATTGTTATGATAATCTCGTAGGATTTTCCAAAATAAACGCTTTTTTTCTTGACTTTTTTTCATATCGTGCGTTATTTGGCTTAAAATTTTTATATTCAATTGATTTTTTTAAATTCATTAATGCTATAAATATACAAATTTTATTTTTTTTTTTTAAATCATTAGGATGAATTGTTTGGATTTCTGAGTAATGCGAAAACCCATACAACAAATTTTTAAATCTTAAAAAAGTGTTCTCAAAAATATTTGAACCACTCATTTTTTCGAGAGTTATCGTGTTTACTGACGGATTGACGGCTGGACAGCCAGACGGATAGACAGGCAGACGCCATCGCCAAAACTTAATTTTAGGGTTTAAGTGGCCTCAAAACGTTAAGATTTGTTGAAAAATCGTGGTGTCAATTTTCGGACAATTCTAATACTTTCTCAATCATAAATTATGAGAATGTAAAAAATTGTCATATCCAATCAGAAAATGATCATATATTTTTCCTGCATCCTAGTCCTAAAACATACTGTTTTTTTTGTTTTCCTGCTTATCGTCTGCAAATTTGTTTGAATTCGCACAAAAATAAATTCTTTTTTTTAACTGATATTTAGGGGTGGCGCAAGCTACATGAACTTTAACACGTATTTCTAATAATAGCTGAATCGAGTTGGAACTGAACATTTCCCTTCAAAAACAGTCATAAAATACGAATAAAATACTACTTTTTAAATATCACCCGTATAAGTATGTTTCATAGCGTACCAAAAAGAATTCATAAATGAAAAAATGGATTTTGTGAGTTTTTGGTGCTGATTATGACTTTTTGCAGTTTTCCAAATCAAAATTGTTTCTAGCACATAAAATACTACAGATAATTTGATGTTTAAATAAATGGTTAAAAAATGTATTATTGTTTATAATAATATCTTTGAATAATGCCAGAAATTCCCGTTTTTCTGAAATTCTCAACTTTTCGTTCACGCTTCACTTGAAGTAACTTAATATTTAATTTAATACAGGAAAATAATTGTTTCAACAAGTTATTATTGTCGTTAATAATATTCTTTTTGCTTGATAACAGGAAGTTGCTGGTTTTACTTAAAGTTTTATCTTTGCTTTGTGTTTTTAGTAATGAACAAATAATAAATAAAAATAGGAGATAAACATATTTTAAACAATCTCTTTCTTCTTTGTAAATATATTTTTTTGGAGAGGGCAGGGGAAGGGCTGATATCACAATATGTTTAATTCGAAAATTTTCTTTTACAGTTTGCAATAAACTTCTTGTTGTAATTTAAAACAAACCTTTTACAAGTCATTCACAGTTCTAGTCCTCAAACCTACTCCTAATTATTTCTGTCTTTGTTTGTATCTCTCGTGTAAGATAGCTTTTTTGTTAAATTATTATTTCTTTAAATATTAAGAAAAGAACGAAAATAATTCACTTAAAAATGTACAATAATATTTAAAAAATGATTCTTTTTTTGGATCACTTATTATTTGTACATAACGAAAAAGTCAAAGCAAAACTTAAATCAATTATTACCTTATTAACTGAAAAGTGGACAAAAGGTAAAAAAGTTAAATATTTTAGAAAAAACCGCAACTATACAGCATTAATAAAAAAAGGCAAAAAGTTGTAAATTTCTGAAAAAACGCACCTTTATAGCATTATTTAAATTGAATATAATAAATGATAATAATAAATTGTTTAAACAATTTATTTATGGGGGCAATTTTTAAAAATTAAGGTCTTATTCGTATTCAATGGCTATTCACGGAAAAAGGAGATAAAAGGAACTGCACTTATTATAGAGGAATCAGCTTATTGAGTAACTTAAGTAGAACATAATCAAAAATACTTATTCGTAGGCTAATGAAAATAAAAGAAGACAAGATTTTGGAAGTCCAAAGAGGTTTTATGCTAGGAGGATCATGTATGAATCAAAGATTGAGTCGCCAATCTTTAAAGGATTCATAAATTTAAAAAAAATAGATCTATTATTAGTTTTCGAAAATATTGACGAAAGCTTCTAAGTGTACTTAACAGTTTTAGATTTTGCTTTCTCTTTAGGGAAAGGTCACAATTCTTATTTATTTCTAATGAACAAGGATTCTTTACAATTCTATTTGGATGGTGTTAATTAAAATTTGAACTATGATTGTTTATAACAATAATTACTGTATGATTTCTCAATTAATTTTTGAAATTAAAATCAACCCAAACAGAAATTTATAGAATCCTTCGAGGAATCAAATAAGGCCTTGATCATTAAGATTAAATCGAAATTGTAAATTTGCTTTAAGGAGAAAGAAGAAACTAAACCTTTGAATAACTACCGTTAAATAAAAAAATTTAACCTAAATTATATATTTCTGAAGTGTGCTTCGAAGCCTCCACTAATATTCACAGAAATTAGTAATAGATCTTTTTTTATCGATTTAATCAGAAATTGTACTGTTCGGAAGTTTTAGTATTCGGAATCTCTATAATTTGGCAATTTAATTATTCGGAATCTCTATAATTTGGCAATTTAATTATTCGGAATCTA
>JAAAKG020143786.1:0-11285 GCA_010014905.2 Druon quercuslanigerum
TTGCGATTTTTAGCGACAAGAATAAAATGAAAAACAAAAAAAAAGAAACATAGACAAATAATCCTTAAATAAATAAAATACAATAAGGAGTGCCGAATTTACTCTTAAAGCAAACCAAGTGTATCAGACTAGTTTTTCAGCTAACTTTATTTTGTGATGTTCGGGAAATCCGCAACATCACACTATGCTTTCGATTATGTTATTTTTGAAATCTATTCACACATTGTGTTTCTGTAAGTTCTCAATTTTGATTCACGTTTGTTTTGTTTTTTTGGTTCTCTTTTTGTTCCATGCTCGACCTAAGTTCATTTTGGAGTTCAGAAGGTAATGGTCAGTATTGCATTCAAAACCCCTCATGACCCTTGTATCTTTGGCCAGCTCTCTTAATCTTTCATCAGAACAACAAAGTCAATTATACTCTGAATATTACCTTTGGACCAGGTGTACATGTGGATAAATTTATGCCCAAACCAAGTATTTGTAATAAACAGACCCTTTTCTAAGCATAAGCCAACTAATTTATCTCCGTTATAGTTTGTTCTTGGATCCCAAAAATTACCTAGTACTCTTTCTGTATCCTGATTTTTGATGCCACCCATCCATTCATATCTCCTAGCAGAATTATTCTTTCACCATGATCGCAAATATTTACGGTATAATTTAAAGTGTCCCAGAAGGCGTCTTTTACACTTGGATCACTATCAACTGGCGCGTGACATGCTATGATAAATAATCTTTTGCTTCTGACTTTCACTCTAGCCCACAGCAATCTTGGAGATGCGAAATCATGACCTCCGATGTGCTGCTTCACTCCTTCATTCAAAATCAGACCTATTCCTTGCCTATGATGTGTTTCACTATCTACTCCTGACCATATTTCAAATCCGCCTTTCAACAAGACGTTTTCTATGTAATGTCCATACTTTCGCATCCTTTTGTTTTATGCCAGGTACACGTAAAATATCTAGTTTTGTTACGTGCATAGTTTCTCGTAATTCTTTTAACTTCTGATTATTCACCCCCCTAGCATTCCGAACACCCAGTCTCCATTCGTCGCCTGAAACATGACCTTTACATTTACCGTGTGGATGCCTTTTGTCAATTAAAGTTTCAGTCCTTTCCGAGGCTACTTTTGTATTATTCATTGTTTATATTATACGCCCAACTACCACCTTTATGCAATAAGTTTATTTTTTGATTAGGAATCATATCCAAGTTAAGAAGCAATTCTTCATATGGTGGAAACTGTAGTTATAACGTCCGTCCCACCAAACCTTAGTTAATAAGGAAGGGTTGGGAGGTTGGGGGTTGGGGTGAAACTGAGAGAGTCGTATTGGGTTGATTTTTTTATACTGATAAGATCACACTGTTCGTTTTTTTCTCTAAAAATCATCAAAATTGACATTATAATCCAAAATAGCATGAAAAGAGATGTGTCAAAAAAGAACCTAGAGGACTTTAAAGATTTTTATTTTACAGGGTTTTAAAAAATATAAGGAAAAATTCAACTATTTTTAAAATATTTTTAGAAGATTTAGAATTTTTGAAAAAATCAAGAAATATTTGGTAAATTTTCGGAAATATTTGTAAGTTTTTTAATATTTTCAATCTATTTAAAACGACTTAAATTCCTATAAATATTTTTTACCGAATAAAATTTTTCTTTCAATTTTGAAAAATTATTCAAGATGTAAAAAAAATGACTTTTAATCTTCTAAATTTTTCCCACGAATTTTAAGGAAAATAGTTTTTCCTCCTTGAAATATTTCGGAATTTTTTTAAAGCATCTAAAGCTTATTTTTGAAATCTCAAAAAATCTACATTTATAAAAAATTTGAGTTTAAAATTCGATTTGAATCTCTTCCAGCCTTTTAAATATTTCTTGAATTAACTCTATTTTCTTTTTATTTATTAATGTTACCCAATTGAAAAGTTTTGCTTTGAAATATTTTCCACTCCTCTTTGAAATTTTAGGAAATTCTTTGATATGTTTCAAAACCTTTTTAATTTTCTTTTAGGGCACATTTTTCTGAATAAAAAAGCATTAAAATGTTGCACACGAATCTTGAGAAAGTTCTGTTTCTAATCTTGCCGTATCTCGTGCTACGCACGCGATTTTGTCAAAAATGCGAACTTTACATATCATGTTCAACTCTATAAGTATACCATATGTTTAACTATATCAATATAAATCTTCTTTTTAATGGTTTCTCATTTTGCATTAAATTTTACTCTTAGCTATCCTGAAAAATGTATATCATTTCAATAAAGTTATATTATTACCATTCATGATATGCATTAGTATTGCAACAAAAGTATTTTTACTGTCTTAGTTTTATCATTAAACAAATTAACATTTTATTAAAATAAAAATTATTAATCAACATTTTACTGTAACTTGCGTGGTTTAGCCACAAATCTAATTTCTTTATATTCAATGCAGATGTAATGTAGGCGGAAAACTTTAGTAAATAAAATGTTGCTGTAGTTTAATAAAAACATGTAGGTATTTTTGGTCAAACGACTTTTGTCTTTTAATTTTAGTTCGCACCTTGTGTCGTTTTTCGAAAAATTAAATTTTCCAATTTGAATGTTATTTTTTACGTTTGAAAAAAAACTGCGTGTCTGACCAAAAATTATTCATGACAAAGTTGAATGAGTTTTCACTATTTTTTGAAAAGCAACGTTTGTCTATTTAACTTTTTCATAGCTGTGCCTTTTGTCCAAAATTTTATTTGTTTATTTTTAATGTTGTTTTTTATGACTAAAAACCAAAACTATGCATCCTATCGAATATTGATTCATAACGAATCTGTAGATCTTCTCTGGACGCGTAATTTTAGATAATTGATTTTTTGCATATCATGCATGGATTGGCCGTAAAATGCAATTTTTGAGTTTTCGTTATTTTCTGTATGATCAAAATTTGAATATTCAACATTTCGAAAAATTTTTTCATGATAATCTTGTCGGGCTTTAAAAAGTAAACGTTTTTCTTCTTTTGGCTTTTTTCGCATCATGCGTTGTTTGGTTTAAAATGTTCATTTTGATTTTGAATCATGAGGATTTTAAGGAAAGTTTTTCAATTGGGCTGGATTATAAAAAACGTATAGGAAAAATTCGAATATTTTTGAAAGATGTTTAGAAGTTCCGAAAAAATTTTAAATACTTCAAAATTTGAACAAATATCAAACAACATGTAAATGTTTCAAGATTTTGAAATAAAATTTTAAAGCATATTTAGGATTTTTAAACTATTTAAAATAAGAATAACTTTTCATTTCATAAGTGTTCAGCTTGGAGAAAAAATGTTATTATCCTATTTTAAACAAATATATTTTTAATTTTGCTGTTTAACTGTATTTATTTTCAAATTGTTCCGTTCGAAAGTCTTAGTAGCTTCCATTTTACACGTGTAAATTATTGAGCGTATAAATACAACATTATTAAATTTAAAAAAACTGTTGAAATTCAGTTTTAAAAGTTTTAAATTCACGAGTTCTACTTTGAGTATGCTTTCATTTGCAGTTCCATTTTAATTATTTAAAATGAAACCATTTTTGGCGTCAGAGTTCGATTTTTTCAATTTCATTGACTGTGAAAAATGTTTGCGAATCGGAAATTTCTTTCTTTCACTAAAGCGGCCACTTTGGTCTAATGACTCTAAGGTAATTCGGGATTTCAAGAACGAAATAAATTCGGGGAGCAGGTATGGGGCAGCTAGATCGTCATTCGTGAAGACGGGAGACCTCGGATTCCTGCTCGTGCATTTTTGGCTTTACACAAGGCTGGTCTTCGCAGCATGTAACAGAGCCGACTTACCGACACGCTACGTTTGCGTGTGTTTCTCCCAGATGGGAAAGTGGTGGAGCCCGAAAAATCCCACGTTCTAGAGACGCTGCCTGACCGGACCTACTGATAATGCAATGGAATGTAATGTAATGCAATCTAATTTAATGTAATGTAATGCAATGCAATGCAATGCAACGCAATGCAATGCAATGCAACTTAATGCAATACAATGCAACTTAATGCAATGCAATTCAATGCAATGCAATTCGATTCAATGAAACGCAATGCAATGAAATACAATAAAATATCATAATAATAAATGGGCTAAAAGTATTAGACAAATACACTGCTACTCTGCGTCTATTTACCTAATGTTTTCTAGCTATCCGGAACAAAGGCAATATGAATTTTACAGAAAATTAGAAAAAGATACTTAAGAAAGGATTTTTAGGACTACCGATAATAATTCTTTTTTTTTGTGTTGAAAAGGGTGCCCTTATGAAAAAGAAGTAATGGTAAGTGTGGGATCGTGTACTTTTTCGCCAAAAAGTTTTGGATTTCCAATACTTATCAGTAGAAAAAAGTATTAGCTCCAATACTTAGCAATACTTCCTTTTCAGAAAGGCGAAGCTGTTACTTCCAATTCGGAAAATTAGACTGACATGATTATCCGGCACGGTATATTGTGTATTCTAGAAATAACTTCGTGTTCTAATCCTGTCCTTCAAAGAACTTTTAAATGCATGTAGAACTAAATGGCGTCTCAATTTTCGAAAAAATGCATGTCGGTTGGACTCCTAGAGGGTTCAACTCAAGAAATATGTACTTTCTTTCAGTGGATTTTAGTGACATTTTCCTTGGTTTTTTGAAAGATGTCGGTTAGGATACAGGTGGTTATAGTTAGAAGGATCAGTTTCATTGTAAGATTTTATAATTTTTGACGTTCAAGTTCACCCATTTTATTCATAAAGTTTAGTGTCAGAGTTTATATGATCACAACTGTTGACGTAGTTACAATCGGTAATGCAGTTGTTCAACGACTCTCGCATGATAATAGTAAAGGTTTATAATAGTGTATGCGATTATTAGGATATATTAATAATATTAATAATAATAGTAAGAGTCTCTGGAAGTGACACTTTGCCGCTCTGATCGATTATGGGATGGGCCAAAGAGAACCGCTATAATCGATTCCTCGGTAGAGACTATAAAGTAGATAATTGAGTAATTGAAGAGTTCAGAGGTATTATGCTTATTTAGTCTTAATGACAGAGGCGTAGCTACCGCAGTATCAGCCGTATCAATGATACGGGGCCCCCGAGGTTCGGGGGCCCCCAAATAAGAAATAATGAATAAAGTTTTTGTTTATTATATGTTTTTACACAATTATAAGGCTTTTTTGCTTTAAAATTTCTGGAATGCATGCATACGTAAATAGTGATTCCAATCATAGCGTGTATAACGCTAACTTAGATATATAGAACATTTTACTACAATTCAAATGTCATTTGTTATTTTATAATTTTTTGTTATAAGTACCTGTGTTCAACATGGTTTTATACACGCGAGCATTTAAATTGAAGAAAAATACTTAAATATATGAAAAATTAATGCAGAATAACGCACTAATAGAATAAGAAATGATTTTTTATGAAACACGATTATACTAATGGTTGAAAATTAATTTAAAAAAAAAGTTCGTGTGTTTAATGTGCGATAATGGAAAGCTTATATTTGTTAGCAGTATTTTTCTTTGACTTATATTCATTTTAGTGTATTGTTGACGATTTTGTTTTAACTGTTTCAGGTGCGTCTAGCATACAGCATCCTTAGTAGTACGTGTGTATTGTGTTGATTTTTTTGTTATTGTTTAATGTATTACGAAAGTAAACATCTTCGTCCGTATTCTATTGCATTAATATTTCTGTCTTGTAAAAAAATATTCAATGTTTTCTCCGTTTCAATGACAATTACAATGAACAATTTCTTACAACATAACAATAATTTGAGAAAAATGAGATAATGCTGCATAATTTTGAGTATTTCTCTGGACACAGGAAAAGTAGAAAACTTTTTTTTTTTAATTTAATTTTAAAAGTTTTATACACAAAAATGTAATCGATTAAAATATCTTCCCATTGAACATTATTAACCTAAAATGTTTTTGCTATGCTAATTATTCGTCGATAAAAATTAGTCTACTGAATCTAATCTACTAATAATTGAATTAGTCTACTGAAATCATTTATATTAAATTGCGATAAAAACAAACGTGATTTTTGACTTTATCTTTCTGCAAGTAGATGGAAGTAGGAGTTAGTCCAGAAAATGTAGATTAATTAAATCGATTTATAGTTTATTTACACCATTGATAGTTTTTATTTGCGCTTCAATATTCAAAATATTATTCCTATATCTGAAAAATTTAAATTTTAATTAAACTGCAAAGTGAGGTCCTCTTATTGTTTATTCTTCCATATGTCCGTGGTTATACCATTAGTGAGCAATCAAGAAATATACATAAATACACACATTTTGAGGTTGGGTCATAAAATACAGTAATAATGTTTCGATGTCGTCGTGTCTTTATTGACAAATCTCAAGTGGAAGATATAAAAAATAAGAGATGTACAATATATAATAATGGAAATATAGTAAGCGAATAGCTTGAATAATATAATATTGAGCGATATTCGTCATTTACAAGATGTAAAATAATCTACACACAATATACACATATTTATACATATACATACGCAGTATTTCAAGAATCTGAATTTCAATAAAAAAAAGGTGGTTGACTTTCAGATGTAGCCCAAAGCGCTTGGTTGAAAGCCAATTGGCTTATGTACGTAAAATGTAGTTTATAGGTTAATTTAAGATAGACAGATTGTTGACTTTCCGTCAAAGTGTTCGTCTTCAAGTTCAAAATACTCTTTATTGTTCATAAAAAACATTTGTAATACACGTGTTTGTGACATTTATATATTTGGTCCCTATCTTAGTCGATTTTACCCTAAATTAATTTTGGATTTTATTTTGTAATAATGCATGTGTATTCTTTTTTATAGTTGTGTCTGTGTATGCAGGAAAAATATACTAAAAACCTGTTTAATTTCTTATGAGAATAATTTAACTTACAATACTAACTTATGGACTACTATTTACAATATTTACATTTTACTTTAGCTAGAGCCCTAACTTTGAGATTTGAAACTACGATCTATTTTATTTCTGTGTCAAATGATGCGAGAATTTATATTTCACGTTAAACGGCAGTTCTTTATATTGCAGTTTACAAGTGTTTTTGAAGCTATCTAGAGTAGAAAGCTGCGTATTATAGAAATCTGCGGTCAATTTACAAATTTCCTGTTCAATTGTGGTCATTCTAAGTTTAGCGTGCAGAGTGGAAGTTCTTATACCTCTTTCTGCATTAATTGCCATACGCAGGCACTTATTTTGTATTCTTTGTAATTTTTCTATATTAGATTTACAGGTAATTCCCCATATGAAGGCAGCATATCACATTATAGGTCTGATAATAATTTTATACGTAGTGAGTTTGTTTGCTTCATAGGAGAGGATAAAGACTTCTTATAGCTGCCGAGGCCTTTTTGTGAGCTGTTTTGACGTGTTTTGTGTGCCTAAGCTTAGTATCTAGAATCTCAACTAAGTATTTCCTTTCATAGGGACAATATTTTCGTTGTACATGTTTATATTAGGAACTACTTTATCACCGACATTATTCGAGAAAATCACGAGTTCAGTCTTTTCAGTATTTATTTTTAGTTTCCACCTATGAAAAAATGTCTCTAATATTACAACTTGTCCCTGTAGCTTCTTTACAGCCTGTTTCTTACGTCGTGATGCATAATATAACGCCGTGTGATCCGCAAAAAGAGCTAATTGCACATCGTTAGATTTTGGTATATCATTTAGGTAATATAGAAATGATACTGGTCCTAGCACAGAGCCTTGTTGGACTCCCGCTACTATAGGTTTCTCTGTCGAAGTTTCATTATTTACTTCTACTACAAACGTTCTATCACTAAGATGCTTTTCAATAACTTTAATTAAATACATCGGTATATCGCATCTATGTAGTTTAACTATGAGCCCTTTATGCAATGCAGTATCAAAGACCTTTTCCATGTCAAGGAAAAGGGCATCCGTACTATGTTTCATATTAAAGTGTAGGCTAATATAATAAGTGATTCGAGCTAGCTGTTGAACTGCCTAGTGGCCTGCTCCAAATCCAAATTGTTCAGGTATACATTTTTTACTAACACGTTCATGTTCTTGGAGCCTGTTTGAGATTATAGTTTCAAAGATTTTACTAAGGGTGGCTAGCAAGTTGCTAGGTCTGTAGCTTGCGGGCAACGTTTTGTCTTTACCCGACTTGAATATAGGCAAGATTTTCGCTTTTTCCAGGCTTTTGAAAAGTAGCCCTGTTTTAAGCATGCGTTTATTATGTGCGTAACTATGGTTTGGATTCCATATAAACCAGGGGCTTTATTAGATTTTGTTTTCTTTATGGCCCTTTTGATTTCTTCGGGGGTTGCTAAATTAATACTATCTAAATCTGTTTTTAATATCACGATCTCAGTAAAGAGTTTTTCTATTTCTAAGTTGTGCTCAGCATCGCCCATTCCATAGTTAATGTATGCACTTTTTCAAAATTATTTGCTATAATTTTAGCTTTATATTTATCTTTAAATAATCGGCCATTCAAATTCTGTAATGGTGGAATATACTTTCTTCTTTGCCCTTTGAGACTTCTAGTCATTTTCCATAATGAATTGTCTTTTGTATTTATTTAAGTTAGTTTAGTACTCCAATTTTCATTTTTATGAGTAGAAATCGATTCTTGTATCTTTTTTGTATATTACCAGGAAGATTATTATTGTATTTAAAGAGTTCATTTTTTGGGATGTGAGACTTTATGGAATCATTAATTATTTCTGACAAGTTTTCTGCACTATTGTCAACGGATTTCATATCATTTAGCATCGAGTTTATTATTAGGCTTTCGTTTACTTGTCCTTTAAAGTTTTTCCTATCTGCCTTTTTATAGTTTAAAAAATGAGGAGGTTTATTGTATTCTACGTCTATTTGTTTGTCATTTATTAACATTATAACAGGTTTATGATCTGAGTGAAGTTCGTCAAGTGCTTCAATATTTTTCGGGTTATTAATATTTTTTATAATGGCTAAATCAACTATACAGGGTCGAACTTTCAAGTTATAGGGGTAAAGAGTAAATTTTTGAGGATTAGCTAAGTTACCATTGTTTCTGCCAATAAAGTTATGGATTATATTCCCATTTTCATTGTTGCAATAGCAATTCCAATTACTATGCCTGGCATTTAAATCTCCTGCTGCCATTATTTTATTGCTGAGAGTAAATAAATGGTTCAGATCCTTTTTACATATATTATTTTTGGGAGCAAAGAGAGCTAAAACGAGAATATTATTATTCAGTTTAATTCCATGCGCGTCTATTGTTTCTAAATTTTTTACTGGTACTTAAATACATGAAATATTATTTTTAATGTACAGGGCCACTCCCCCGTAAGCTATTTTACCTATTCTATCTTTCCTATAACATATGTACCCGGGGATTCGTGCTTTTGATTTTTTGGTAAACCACGTTTCTCCAAAAATTAATGTATCAACCCCATATTGTTCGAGAAATGTAGGTACTTCGTGAATTTTATCTTCTAGCCCGCCTGCGTTCCGGAGAGCAATTTTTAATAAATTTTTATTTCTATAACTAGTCATCAAGTTCAACAGCTAGCTCGTGTAGGGCTTGTAATCTTTCAAAATCAGTTTTACATGATAGCATTTTGTCTCTTAGTTTAAGGGCTATTTTAAACATAGCTTACCTAGATTTGGTTGATTTCTTGGAATACGCTCCTTATATCTTCAAATCCTGGTTCATCACACGTTTCATATTTCCTGGTTCGAGTTGGTCGTCGGTCGTTGGCGATGGTCCAAGCGTAGGTAGTAGGCCTTTGGTATGCGTTTCTAGTTTCAGTAGATCTTGGCAGGGCTGGAAAGTTTCTCTGCAAATCTCCACTATATCCTTTCACTTTAGCATTTTTCCTTTGTGTCTGCCCTTGTCTTTGTATTCTTATTTGTTGTACCTTTTCCAGATGAAGCTTATATGATTGACCTCCTGGGAAGTTGGCTGGATGATCTCCATTGCAATTTACGCATTTAGGTGTGTCTTTGCTTGTAACATTTGAACATTCTGATGTAAGATGCTCTTTCAGGCACTTCACACACCTTGCTTTAGCATAGCAGTGTTGTGTACCATGCCCGAATCTCTGGCATCTACGACATTGGGTGACCGTTTTGGTGTTTCGAAAACATTCCCATCTGATTTTCATATAGCAGACTGCTTTTATTTGAAAAGCATCCTGCGGCTTGGTATCCTTATAAAGGCTGACGAGGTAGACGTGTTATCTAAGTGTTTGCGCATCGCCGCATCGCATTTGAATTTCAGAGCGCGCGAATGAAAATCATCCTAAACTCAATATACCTGTCAGTTACATATTACTACTATTACTACTTACTATTACTATTACTAACATACTACTGTTATATCAGATAGGAGACACTGCATTTATGTTCCATATCTGGTTGAAATTAAATGGCTTGCCTAATTTAAGAGGGGGGGGGGGGTAAAGGTTTGCACTTTCAAAAAATCGATTTTATTTTGTCTTGTCTTGTCTTGTTGTTAAACATTTCAAGAATACATTCTCCAAATTTTAAGTCGATCTGAGCAAAACTTTTCAAGTTATTGTCTAGTTAGTCTCTTGTCCTCTAACACTGCAGATCTGACTTTTTTATCTTCTGTAACTTTAAACGCGTTTTTCTCAAAACTATTTTTTCAAAGTCCGTGTTCAATTCCATTTGAAAATTACTTTACCGATTTATTTTTAACTTGGTACACATTTTCTACATATAAAATACCTCCCCCCAACGGTAGGTGAAAATTTTTTTTTTCATATTAAGGATGTTTTCCACCCCCAAAATGGTGGAATTTTTCATGAAAAATAGCAGATTACCATTTAAATGACCACCAAAAATTTTTAAATGCAAAAAAAAAATAATCAGAGACCGTTGGGGGGAGGATTTGATGATACTTTGAATGAATATAAATGGTTTTTGATTTCACATAAATCTCTGTCACCGGCATGTTTTTGAATATTTTCAAATGAAAAAATTACAAAATATACCTTAAAGTATACTTAATAATGTACAGATACTTAATGAAAAAATGAAATTCATTTACATTTAAAATTCATCATCTTGTATTACTGTACACACACACACACACACGTATGTATATATATAATAAACTATTTGTCATAAGGACAACCGCAGGATTTCGCCGGGATCGGGTGCTGCTCTGAAAATTTGCACCCGATCCCAGCGAAATCGCTGTAAAATTTCAGCCATAACCACGTCTCACTACCGTGAGATAG
>JAAAKG020143787.1:0-11285 GCA_010014905.2 Druon quercuslanigerum
TATTTTTATGAGTAACCCACTTAGTGGAAAAACAGATATATAGTCTGACACACTGTTAGCGAAAATTTTATTGTTAAGAGATATCACATATGCTTGTGTTAACATACAATGTTCTAAAAGGTCAAAAATAGAGATATGCGATTGCCGATCACTGAGGACAGCGGCAGCGGTTAGTCGTCGTATGCCATAGCGAGGATCGCGACATACATATTCTCCAACTAAGAAAATTGAAACTTAATTCAATAACTAGAAGCAGCACATGTTATTACAAAACGTATCTTGACAAAACTGACAAAAAGATGTTATTGCAAATCGTATCTTCTAAAACTTGACCGTACGTGCTCAAAAATGCAAATCCACCGCTTAACATGGGGAGTCCCGTCGGCCAAAACTTTCAATCCTCGTTAATTAAGCCTATTCTCGAATAACTTCCGCAGTGTTAACGTTCGTGAAAAGAACTCAAGTGTGGATTTGGCACCTGTTTAGGGCCTTGTATCACCCTAATACAAGTGAAACGTGGTTGTGCATAGTTTTCACAAAACAAACATCCAGTAGGGTTTCGTCGCTGGCCTACGATAATAACGGAGATCCAATCGACAAAGCAACTCTCTCTTAACCTTTCTTATGTGAAAAGGTACATGTAATGTAATATTTTGTAACTATCTATCTATTCTATTTTCGAGAATTGTTTCGAGGGTTGTTCGTGGGTCAAAACTGTGTGTCCCACGAACTCGGTTAATTCAGGCGTGACGGCAGGTAAGCGGCAGTCTAATTGATTTGTGATCAGGTTTTCCCACATGGGCTAACCCCCGGTCAGGTAGCGTTAGCGGTAGGCACCTTAATGTTGGGAAACTTGCTTACAATAGTTAATGATGATCCTTGTTCCGATGATTCCTTCAAAATTGTAAAATAATTGAAAAAGATCGAAAATTGCGGCTTCCAATAACTATATTAATATAGTGTAAAATCGCGAGACACATGATGATAGTGTATACTGCGTAGTTAGGAATGAAAGAGTATTTTTCTCCGAGCGTCATTTTTTCAAATACGCGAGGATAAAGAGACGTTTGCCTCCTTGATGCAAACGATACTTCATGTAAGGCAAATGTATGATTTACAAGATTAACAATTCATAGATTTTAGTTTAGTTTGATGCGTTCCATAATCCTACTAAGGGGATTCTGGTATTTATGGAGTAAAATGAGGCAGTTTAATTTTGACTTTCAGGCATTGTTCTAACGCCCTTAATACAACTGATTTCCAGTTAAAAACTTTAACATAACTTCAAATTGTTCCAAAATGGTAAATCTTCCTTGAAATCTATATCAAAATTTTCAGTACGAACTGCTAGATTAACCTACCATTTGAATTGACTACTTCTCCACCACCAGAAATACGTATTTACAAGTGTTTGCTCACGTAATCTTTGATACTTATCATCAAGGTTAATAAAAGAAACAGAAATAAATTCGCAAGTTTCAAAGCTATGCCATATGGCTCTATCGCAAGAATATGCATAAAAGTCATTCATATAAGAACTGCATGATTACTGGGGGGGGGGGGCGTTTTATTAAAAACTAGGGCTACCTTGATGATTCCTATGTTCTTCAGTCATCCCCACATTTGAAAGAAGGTCCTGTGTTTTCGGCGGCATACCTGATGATATTCCTGTAAGAAGACAAAATAGATGAAATTGTAAAGTTAACATTGTATTAAAAATAGTCAGAGCGTATCATAATCAATATATTCTATAAAAATCTATGCCCCCTGTAAGCGATCGTTTTCAAGTTATCAGCGATAACCTTTCTTTTTAACGTTGTTTGGCCAAAGTCGTGGTAATAATTGCCGCAATCCACACAAGGGTGGTCTTAACATTTTGATCCGTATTTCCAATAAAAAAAATATGTTTCTGTACATTTTTTACTGGATCGTCAATATAAGTAGAATCGAGCTGAAACTGCTTTATTCAGAAACGCTTATTTGCCCACTTATTCGTGCTTCCTGACCATTTTACGAAGAGGACCTTTCGATTTTTAACCTACATGTACTGTACTGTTATACTGATAATAAAATGTTTACATAAATTTTTTCCGACAATTTATTATTGTTGTACGGTAAAGTTATTTTTGCACCTGTATGAAGGTTCAAGTCGCTTTATTTTTTAAACATTAGTTGACAACTGATAATCTACAATTTAGGCCATGAGGTTATAAACAAACCGACTCGCCTGTTCATCCGCTTCAAAATACTTAACATCAAGTATCAAGTACATTAAATAAAATAAATGAAAGGAGTGTAATAAATTTATCCTCTTGTTTTATTAATGAAAACGGTTTCCTGAAGGTTAAACAGAAAGAGAATGTTTGCGCTCTGACTGATAACACAGATGCTTAAAATTTGATATTAAATCTCCCTCCGAGAAAATATATATATTCTAATGTTAACTTTAAAAAAATCTTTTTCTAGGTGAAAAAATTCACGAAGAAAATGAAAATCAAATTCGTACGGAGATTGATGACGTGCAGAGTCATTCACGATAAAATCAGAACTTTGCAAGCTAGTTAATTTTTTAAAGGTCAAATTACTAACTTCGAAAGAGAACACACATCATTGGATTTGGATTTCGAAATTTTCCATTCTTGTCAGAAGCATATTCAGAAAGCTACGATAAGTCGAAAAAATATAGGGCATATTTCTAGTTATTGCCTGGATATTAGGATATTTAGTAGATACTTTTCACTCTTTTTTCATTTAACTCAGAGAGGCAAAAGAAAATTATTATGTGGCTAGATAATTGTACGAATCAAAACAAGAACTGGAGTTTTTGTACGTAATTAGTTAATATAATTAATTCTAATGAGATTTTGTCTGAATGCCTTGAACTTAATTAGCAGTTTTCATCAGCAGGTGGAAGAATCAGTGAAGAGGAAAAAACATATTCATGACTTCAACGATTGCTGCACTTCAGCACAAAATAAAAATGAAAAAACAAATACAAATATAATGCACCACACGGATTTTTACACCTGAACTGATTATCATTCAACTTAGAAGTTCGGAAATTTGGAAGCAAATGATATGAAAGGAAAACTTCATAAAATGAAATAGATAACCGTTACGCTTGGATCCATAGGCATAATTTATTATACATCGTGAGATGGAGAATCATATTCTTTGGATTTTATTGCCAAAAAAGGAAATTGAAAATATATGTAAAATTCCAAAACCTCTTCTGATCCTTGCGGAATTGGAAAGAGTACAAAGGAGAGCATGTTTAAGCTTGTCTTCCTCTTATGTCGGAAAATAGCTATTCTTTTTATAAAAAATCGTTCATGGATGAAAAAAAAAAATAGTTGAATAAAACTGCGTAACTTTAGTTTTCTACTTGTAACTAATATGTTTTATATGATAAATACAAATTTTTATTGAGAAATTCATCATTTTTTAATAAACCCTCCTGCTTCAAGGAAAAGTTATATTTAATATATTTCAAAGAAAAAAATTGTTTAAAACACGATTTGCTCTAATATTTATTTGATATTTCTTTATAAATGAAGAGGCAAAGCAAAGTTAAACTTTTTAGAAAAACCGACAACTTTCTAGAATTTATTGAAGAGAAGATAGTTATAAACGGTAATAAATTGTTTAAACAACTATTTTTGTGACATGCATCAATTTTCTTAAATTAATAATTAAGTCACCCCGAGTCTGAAGTAACAAGAAAGTTCGGATTAAAAAATGGAAAACATCACAGAGAGATGGGGGATGTTTAAAAATTGGAACTTCCCAAAAAAGCGTTTAGAGAGGAAAAAAGAAAGTGACTGGATGATATGAATAGGAACATAAATAGGCAGGAGATCGATCAAAGGGGGAAGTAAGAAATGTAAGAGAAAAATGAAAAGAATAGGAGAAACGCTGGAAGGGGGAGAAAGACAAAATTTGGAGTTAGCTAGAAAGGATAGCGAATAGACAGAGAGAACTTGACGAACAGCGAAATAGTGAGATAAAACAGTTGATAGAACGGGTGAGTAATTTTGAAATCAGGAACAAACAGAGAATGAGGAAATAGTTGAAAGGAATGAAAAAACGTGCAAAGTGATAATAAAAGATTGAAGAAAAGACTTAGAGGAATGGAAAGAAGATTAAAAATAGAACAAAGGGCGAATCGGGGAAATAAATTAGTAGTTAAGGGATTGCAAGTGGAGAGTCAACTAGGCGATGCGAAAATAGACGCTCATATGTAAAAAGAACAGATGTTTTTAGTAAAAGTGGAAAATGAGGAAGAGAAAAAAAAATTATGGAGGGAAAGAAATTATTGAGACGAAGAAGGGAAATAATTGAACAAGATTTGACATTGTTGAAAACAGGGTACATGATGTCGATAGGGTGAAACAGGTTATGAATAAAAGAGGAGCAATAGTGTTATGAAAAGTAAGGAGGAAAGAAGAGGGAAGGAAAAAGAGAAACGTGAAAGTAGCTTCCTAGAATGCGTTAGTATTGAAGAACAAGAATAAAGGATTTTGTGGTGAGTTAGAAATGTGGGAAGTCATTATGATGAGTGACACCTGGGCAGGTAAGATGAATTAGGAGGGGGAAAAAAGGTCTTTTCGGAAAGGTTGTGTGTAGACGATGCAAGAAGGAAGAAGAGGACATGTTAAAGAGAAAGGGGTGGGCGGTGGGGTTTCAGGAAGATACAAAATTTAGCAGTAACAGGGAGCAGAGATATAGAAATTAAGGAAAAGGATGAAACAATGGTAAGAAGGGTTATAGTTTGGAGAGTCAAAATGGCGGTGGTTTGTGTATATAGAAAAAGAGGCTCAGAGAAAGGCTGGATAGTCATAAGTAGTTCAATTGAGGAAAAGAAGGAGGAACTAATTTTGATAGGAGGGAGACGAATCGAAAGGAGAGGAAGTTACTAGACGTCATAGTAGAGACAGGATGGTGTGTATGTAATGGCAATATGAAAGGAGATGATGAAGGAAAGATCACATTCATTGGGAAGGAACTCAAATTAATAGACTACATCTTGGCTGAAGAAGGAATGCGGCATATGAAAGGGAATATGAAGGTGGAGAATGAGATAAGGTCCGAGCACTTTTCGGTCAGAGCTACACTGAAAGGAAGTATCACTAAGTGCAGCAGAGGAGAAGGGAAATAGTTAGAGAAGGAAAAACTAAAATGGTAGTCTGGGGTGTAGACAAATTAAAAGAGTTTAAACAAAAGATGGAAAAAAAGATTAGGTCTGAGAAAAAGAAGAGAGTAGACTCGTTAATTGAAAGGTAGAAGGGAGAGACTGAGAAGTTAAGGGATGAGATGGGTACTGAAGAAGAAAGAAAAGGGCAAAGAGAAGCTGATAGGGCAAGAAATGCAAGATTAAAGAAAGAATGAAAGAGTTTGTACGAAAATGGAGAAAAAAGGAAATGGAGAGGGGAAAACAAGGAATACAAGGTACAAGTAGAAACCGCTTGTCTAGAAAGAAGAGGGAAAAAGGTAAAGGAGTACAGAGGGACCACACTCATTCCAGTGGGATCTATAATATGTACACAAATCTTAAGGAAAAGGCTGGGGAGTCAGGTAGAACAACAAGAAAGCTCCCCACACAATCAGACGAGATATAGAAAAAGGTTGGGGCTATAGACAGCATCTACGTTCTCAACTATTTGGTTTACAGGAATTTAGGGAGAAAGCGAGGGAAACTAATCGTATTGTGCGTAGATTTTAAAGGAATTTTTTTTCTCAGTGAACAGAAAAGTGTCATGCCAGGAAATGGAAGAGCAGGATATAAAGAAAAAGTTGGTGGAGAGGATAAAAGAAATTTTTATTGAAACCAGGATTGGGGTGAAGATATGAAAGGAAAATAGCAGGTTTTTGGGATAGGAAAAGCTCTAAATCAAGGGTGTTCCTTGAGTCCGCTCCTGTTTAATATGCTACCAGCAGACTTACAGAAAACGCTAATGAAGGAAAGTACAGGAGGAACGGTTTTGGGTAATAGCAAACTATATTCTCTAGCATACCCGGACAACATAGTTCTGTTAGCAGATGATGACAAGGGGATAAAATTATAGATGAAAATCTTCGAAGAGTATATAGGAACTAAAGATTTGTAGGTAAACTTAGATAAAACCAAGATGATGTACTTCAGAAATAGGAAGACTAAAATACATGTAAATTACATTTGGAAGATTAACGGACAAAAGTGGAAATTTTGGAGCAGTTCTGTGACCTAGGTTTTTGGTATAAGGCAAAAGGGGGCAACGAGCTTCAGGTGAGGAAAATAATTGAATGTGAGAGTAAAGTGATGGGCCAAGTCAGTTGGAGTTGCCCGAAATACATGTTAACAGATGAGTTAGGATGGAAAAAAATGGCATCTAAACAAATTAAGAGAACCTGGAGATTTGAAAAGAAGCTAAAAAGGGAATAGCGAAGCAGAATAACACAAGTATGTTTGGGCGAAATTCGGCACAATGAGGCTATAGGCAATTTGGGAAATTCAAAATGGGAGACAAACAACAAAAAAGTGAGAAGGGTTTGTAATATATGAGAAGGGGCTATAAAGTGGCAGGACATAGATTTAGAGCATTTAGTAAGACAAGGAGCAGAGAGATAGAAAGAGATTATAGATTCGAGGTACAATAGATGGTATATGATGGTCCAAGGGTTGACGGTCAATACACAAAGACAATTGGGAAATTAGTTTTAGAACGAAGGAAGTAAAATAGTATGCATCGAAAACATGAATAAAAAAGTTACTTAGGGGTAAACCACCCCTGAATATTTTCAAATACGCTGAAAATTGACAAATAAACAGGCAAAAAATGTTTTTAAATATATATTTTGCTCATTCATGAGATAAAAATTAGAAAAAAATTATTTTGCACTTGAGACAAAAATAAATTTTGTATGTATGATAATATATACTTTCCACGAACAAAGAAAATTAGGAATAAAGTTTTATAGCGAAGTAAATGAAATAGAGTCTAACGAACATGAATAAAAAAATTAAGCGGGGGTAAACCACGCCTCAATTATGTATAAAATTTAAAAATTATTCTGAAATCGAGCACCCTAGACTATTTTTACACAAAAAAATCATAAAAATAGTTAAAAAGCATACATCGTTTATGGATCAGGTCAAATTAAAAATATTTGAATGGTGGACCGTATATCGGAGATGTATTCTTTGAAACCACGAACATTGAATTACAGCGACATTTTTACATTATATATTTTCCAATCCTATAGATAACTAGGGGTTGGTTTAACCCTACGTAATTTTTTTATTTATGTTCGATGGAATTTATTATACTTCCTTTGTTCTGAAACTATTTTCCAAATTATATTTGTGTATGGATAGTATATACTATCATAGACGCAAAATAAAAAGTAAATAGATTAGATTGACAAGAAATTTTTTGGCAAAACACGTTAACTTTATTTTTGTCTGAAGTGCAAAATATATATTTTTTTAAATTTTTCTTACATGAATTTAGCTGTTTACAGCAAATATAAAAATATCTAGGGGTGGTTTATCCCCGCCTAATTTTTGTATTCATATTGGATCGACTCTATTTCACTTCCTTCGTTATAAAACTAATTTCCAAATTTTTGTATGCATGGAAAGTATATATTTTCATAGGCACAGAATAAAAATTTACAGGGGCAACCACCTCCTTTAATTAAAAAAAAGTTTTTTGGCGAAACACGTCAACTTTATTATTGTCTCAAGTGCAAAATATATTTTTTCAACTTTTGTCCTATGAATTTTAACCTTCTTAAGTACAAATTTAAATATATGTAGGGGTGGTTTAACCCCTTCATTTATAATTTATTCTTTGTGAAAATTACGTTATTCATTTTTCATTGCTCGAAAACTTTTCCAGTCGGTTTGATCGAAATCAATTTGTTTTTTTTACACAAAACTATACAATCGACACTTGAGACCCCTATCTTTGAGGGGCTTTTTCATCTCCATACAGTGTTTTTCCGCATATAAAAAATACGTGTCGCTTAGTCTTCTGAGTACTACAATATATATCGGGAGAATCAAATCGGCGAGGGACATCTGGAGTACCTGCCTGTCAGTTTGACCCTATGTGCTTCAGATTTACGATATGTCATCCAGGTCCCTAGTAAGCTTTGAATACGAGCCCTACGGCTTCTTAGTTATCATAAAAAATAAGAAATTAAACGGACGATTATGATCAGTGATTATTACTCGTATTTAATTATGGCCCATTGTCTGATGATTCCTTTTATTTTTGACAGCGGAGAGATTCCTATCCTCAAAATCAGATAATTTTGTGATTTAAAATTACAGATTTAAGTGACTCGAACGCCAAGTGTCGCATTACGGCAATACAACCTCATGTTTCCTACCGATATGGAATCATTTCGGATATGTATGAAGGGCTGCACCAATTCCGAAAATTGCAATGGAAGCATGATTCGGACTAAAGTGGTCAAATTTCCTTTTTGCAATTGCGTGAAATATACTATAAAATGATTAAAAATGATCGGAAATTCAGGCCTCTAACAACTATATTTTAATAACTAAAGTTTAAAACTGTGTCATAACGTTAAATTGTTCTGAAATTGTAAATCTTCCTTGAAATCTATACAGACATTTCCAGAAAAAAGCTAGCAAATTTAAATTAAAAAAAAAAACTAATATTATGCCAGACAGTAATTCAAAAAATGTTAATTAGGTTAATTCGTAATCCGGAAATTAAAAATAAGAGCAAACGGTGACACTAATCTTTGAAAATTAGGCTTAATCACTGCAGTCCAAAAAAATCACGATAGCCAACCTAAATTCACTTTAGCCAACTTCGGAGCAGTAATGTCAAGATTATGAAGCCTTCTCGTTAATGAATCTTAAGGCCTTTTTCATGCTTCCCCTATTTTTTCCCCTGCTAGTTTAAAGTCCTCAAATGCATTACTTATTGTTCCTCTATGCAGCCAAGAAACATAAAAGGCATTAATATGAGAATTGCATCATTAGTAGAGGAATCTTTTCGTTAAAAACTAGGGCTACCTTGATGATTCGCATTTTCTTCAGTCATCCCCAATCGTAACAGAAGGTCCTGTGTTTTTGGCGGCATACCTGATATTATTCCTGTAAAAAGACAACAAAAAAAACTTATGGAATTGTAAAGTTAATATTGCATTCATAAAAGTATTTACATAATTCGATCATTCCCTTTTATTTCATATAATTCACTGTCGGCTTAATTATCGAGTTGCTACTAACATGTATGTATGTACTAATAGGTCCCCGACATAACTTTTGGTCAAAAGGTACCGATATACCACAGAATCTTATACACAGGAATTTAAAAACAACTGTTGGAGTCGTTCTATGATAGAAGGATTCGAACAGACTTTAACCTTTGATTGCATTTGATCGATGATCGATTTGATTTTGAACAATTTTTGGTTTATGTTATTGGTTATTATTATTCATGTATTTATTTCAGAAAGAGAAGTGAAAATAACCTAAAATTCAGCGTCAGAAATAGGGGGGGGGGGGTGTTCCTTGCTGTAGACAATAGTTCTTGCTACGTCTACTTGGAGGCGCTGATCTTGCATTTTGCCACAATCTATGAGTACCCCCTCGAAATACATGGGACTGGGCACACCGTGACTGACCTGAAACTGAGGTATCAGGTTATTTTGTTATTATGTTTACTCTCGGCGATATCTGTGATAGGCCAAAGCGCTCCACCTTGTGGACTGCTCGAACCTGATTGACCAACGTATAGGGAGCCAACCTATGAAGGAGCATGAGAGTAAAGTCAGGCTAAAACATTTCTCGCAATTAACACTAGCAGAACATTATATCGAAAGAGGACATAACATTTTATTTGACAAAACAACCGTCATCGCAAGAACTCACAACATTTTTCCAAGAAAACAGAGAATCTATGGACAGTGGGGCGCTCTGGCCAATCACAGACATCAAAGAGCGTATACGTAAGAACAACATAACTTGATATCTCAGTTTCAGATCAGCCCTGAAAAAGTGGACTGAAATGTTCGCGAAACGTTGGCATAATTGGTAGTTTTTGTACACGATTGGAACCCGAAATATGTCTTTTTATCAAAATGAATCGTGTTTTTAGAAATATATGTCCCCTATAAGCCATAATTTTCAAGTGATTAGCGATAACCTTTGTTTATAACCTCCATGTTACCAAAGTCAAAGTAATAATTGACATAATTCACACTAGGAGGACCTAAATATTTTAATACCTATTTCTCCTAAGAAAAAAGAAGGTTTTCGTAAACTGTTTTCAGGATCGACAGTATAAGTTGATTCGAGTTGAAACCCCACATTTAGCTTCACAATTTAACTACCCATATGTGCTGTACTGTTACGCTGATAATACAACGTTTACATAAATTGTATAGACTATTAATTATTGTTTTTAGCAATTTTGTCTCATGATAATACTATTCTCTTAGAATAATGTTAAAAAATTACAGGTTTTTCAAAAAATTTCCACTTCTTGTCCAATTTGCAATTAGAAGGAGGAAATTTATTAATTTATGTTAAAAAATAAATGTTTGAAAGGAACCCTTATTGTTAGCAGGCGAATTTTTCATTAAAGGCGATTTATGATTTGGGAAAGTCAGACGCACAGATAGTGGGGCCAATCTCCAAAATCCATCCTCTCCACTTATGAATCCATCTTCTCGCTTAGAGTTTAGCTTGTCAGACGAGCTTATGAATCACACGAATACCAAACGAAAAGATGTGTTGATAAGAATTGCAATTTTGCTGATACAAAATTAATTCTTTTTAAAATGAATGTGCGGTTGTCAAAGTATGAATAGCATTAAAAATATGAAGATTAATTTTTTAACCCTTCGGTCTCTTTTCTTGCGGCACATCACATTCAACTTGAATAATGCTAGGAATTTGCGATTTTTATAAAATTTAGAAGTTTTTAACCACTTTTAACTTAATGAGGTGAGAAGTTCCATCTTTGAGGAACGTACCGTATCGCAAATTGATAAGAAAGCGATAGGATGTTCCGGCATCGTACGTAACATGCGGCAAACTTTTGTAAAATCGCCACCAGCAATGGAGCGCACTGGTAGCACTGGTAGCAATAGAGTAGAATTTTACCTGGATACCAAAGGGTTGAGCTCTTAAATAGTCACTCTCGACAAGAAAGTCCTGCAGGATTCCGAAATTATATTTTGCTTTAAGGGGTCCCGGTGGTCTAGAATTTTCAAAAAATCGATTTTTTGTTTTTTTGATATTTCGAAAGTATAGTCTT
>JAAAKG020143788.1:0-11285 GCA_010014905.2 Druon quercuslanigerum
ATAAAGTTACTGACCAGATCTACGAATCTGCGTCAGGATAAATTAAATTAAAGTGTCTTTTTATTTAGACCGTCACACAGGGAAATTAAATAACTTCAAACAGCTGTGCAGTGCCCTTCAAAACACATGAGGAGGAATGCCTACTTATCTTTACAGAGGAGATGAAAGAAATATTAAGAGGCATCAAGAACGATTCCGCTCCGGGGCAAGATGTTATCGAGACCTTACGGTGGAAGAAGGTTTCTTCAACTTACCCGCATCTGGCCCGCATTATCACCTCATATCGAAAGTCGGAAAAACCTATACCAGTTGGAGAGCGGACAGTGTACTTGCTTATGTTGTAAACGAATGTTTCAAAATTATTTTTGACGAAAACAAAAATGGTTATGGGTGAATATACACATGTTTGTTTCATAACGTCAATAATATTTTTTCATTTAATACCAACTTATTTTTAAACAAAATTTAGTAAAAAAAAAAAAAGAATTTTCTTATTTAATCTAACGAAACGTTTCTTAATGTGAGATTTTTAGGTTACATATAAAAAAAAGAAGTATGAACCATAGAAGTGCGTGCCAGACACGGCAGTGATGTTTATGTTGCACAGGCAAAAGTATGAATATTAGTGGTACAGTATTTACAACATCTTTTGCAACTGACCTAAAAAGCTTTAATATGGACAAAAGGGTCAGGTGCAAATTCTGTCCACTAACTAACGACAGAAAAACGCAAACGATGTGCCCGAAGTGCAGGCATCCACGCTGATGTAAGCTTCCTATGCTGCATTAGCTGCGAAAATCGAATAATTGTTATTTAACGTAATTTTTTTGCCTAGATAATTGATAATATTATAATTTTATGTATATTCTAACAATAAAACCAACTTTTGTGTATAAAAGAACTTTTTTATGTACTTTGCCCGAAAACTTTAATCTTTAAAATTAATCATCTTGATTTTTTTTGTAAAATCGATTTTTCTTGCTTGAGATTATTGTTTATATTTTTATAAAAAATTTAGTTAAAAAAATTTTGTGTAAAGGTACTAATTCGCAAAAGAACAAGCTTTAAATTTTTAGAAAGCTGAATCAATATTGACTTGTTCTAAAGATATACGCACGAATGAGTGAGAGACCCTGGAGTAGTAATTATTAATAACATTTAATAATAATTAATAACAGGTGAGGAAAGAAACACTAGTACTTAACCCATTAAAGCGCAAATGCAGATTTATGTGCACACATTTTCAAGTACACAATTATCTTGGAAAAACAAAGATATTTTGGACCAAAATCCTATTTAGGGGTTTTTCGAGCGTATTCTTTCAAAATCTGCAACTTATTTCGTAAAAAAATTGAATAACTTTATTATTTTTCAGTTTAGAAAAGTCAAAATTATTGTAAAATTTTTTTTAAATCAATTTTTGGTCATCTTCCTGCATTTGGATTATCATATTACCGCCAGAAATCGCGGTCCGAATGTCTGACGTTTTCAAAACCCTGGTTTAGAACTTTTTTCCCCTCTTAGTTTTTCCAAAATGGCTGTTTTTGTGAAACAGCGTGATGTTAAACTTCATGATTTTTTTCTCGAAAAGTATAAGTTTGACGAAAAAATGTTATTACACAAAAATTGCTTAGAATTTTTCAAAGAATGCGTATGGTTTTTTCAGAAGGGTTTAGGCCAATTTTTAATTTTTTAATTTTGACTATTTTTGAAAATTCAAAAAACTTCTGCAAAAATCGTACGTGTTTCTTGAATGATTCTAAGCATTTTTTATTTTTGCAATATGAAAGTACGTATCACGCATTATATGTGACGTGCGCAGAATAAAGGGGTCTTACTCTAAAAAAATCGAAATCGAGGTTTGTACACCTTTCTACAGTTTTTGAGTTGCTTCTTTGAATGAAACCATAAAAAAATTCCCAGCGTTATTATTGCCCGTGTTACACGGGATCTCGAGCTCTCGAGCGAAAGCCCGATTTTTTGAGTATCTAAAAACTCAGTTATTAACAATAATAACGCTGGGATTTTTTTGTGTGGTTTCATTAAAAAAAGGAACCCAACAACTATCGAAGGTGTAAAAACCTTGATTTCGATATTTTTAGAGCAAGCACCCTTTCTTCGGCGCACGTCACATATAATTACGCTAAACGTACTTTCGTATTTTTTGCCTCAAAAATAATGAAATGACGAGAAAATTTTGTAGAATAAAAAGTCCTTAAAATCATTCAAGGAACACGTACGATTTTTTCAAAAGTTTCTGAGCCATTTTTTGATTGTTCAAAAATGGTCAAAATTAAAAAAATTAAAAATTGGGAAAATAAAAGCATAAAATAAACACAGTATAGAACGGTGAAGGTTCAACTGAAACTAGAAAGGACATGGAAGGCAGAGTTTCAGAAGGCGGATGAAACGGAAGACCCCTTAGAAGGAATGGGCTTGCAGGTTTGAAAAATAAAACAAGGGATTATATGGATCACAAAAAGATAGTTCTGAAAGAGAGAGACAAAAAAATTGAGGTACACCCGAGAGCATAAATTCGTTCCTTCTCATTAACTTCACACAGTATAGTGCGAAGTTGCTGACAGAGACCAAATTTATGCTCTCAGGTGTGGAAGCGAATAAAAAAGGAATGACAATCGGTAGACAGATGTATGAGAATGGAGCGGGTAGGGGGGGCGCAATGGTGGAGGATTTTAACGCAAGAGAAGGCCAAAAAAAGACGTGATTGGAGGACACAATGGTACAAAAACGCTTTACGTGGAGCGTGCATTTGGTTTGAGGGATTTTTTTTTATAAATTCCTGGTTTTAAAAAAAAAATGTGGTTACCAAAGGATCATTTAAAGTATTGTTCTTCATTAGCCAATACTTTCTGCCATCTTTCTGGAAGCATACGGATGACACTTCCGAAAATACACTCGTCTTTTGAAGCGATCAACGAATCGATGCATTTTTTGGCATCTTCATAAGAAGTGAATCGTTGCTCAGACAGGCCATGAGTCATGGGGTCGAAGAGGTGGTAATCAGACGATGCGATGTCTGGAGAATACGTTGGGTGGGCAGGACTTTCCATTTCAGCGTTTCCAAGTATGTTTTGACAGGTTTTCCAACGTGGATCCAAGCTTCGTCTCATAGAAGAGTATCTTTATCGTGTCTCTGCTCGTATTGCAGTCGTTTTTGCTCTAATGGTCGGTTTTATCGCATTATTTCTTTTTAATGAAGGTCGCTCCTGATGATCTCGTCAGTTTGGAGCATCTCACAGCACACAACATCCTGCTGATCCCACCAAATACAGAGTTTCGCTCCATGGATATTCGGTTTTACCGAACGTCTCCAATACCTCATACTCGATATTTTCGGATGGCCTGGACGTTTTTTGTCCTACGTGTCAAAATCGCCACTATTAAATTATCGAAACCAGTAGTCACACATTTTAGTCGATAGAGTATATTCCCCGTAAGCTTCTAAAAGCAATCGATGACTTTCAGCAGAACTTTTCTTCAGTTTGAAAAAGAAAGGTAAAACTTTCCTGAAATGTTGATTTGTTAGTACGTTAGCCAACATCTTTAATGCGAAAAAAACTATGCTGTTTACACTTCAGTAAAATGAAATCTAATGAAAACTAAGGCCACTTAATAAGTGCTTCGACATGCATATAGTAACGATATTCCTTGATGCGATACAGTACAAGTAACACTAGCTCTTAGAAACCCTTAAAAAGTAATTCACGCTCCGAATATTATGCACGGCGGAAGAGACACTTCTCGTCGATACTAGAATTAGGTAAATTTCAAGGCATTAAGAAGCCTTAAGGAAATCCTACGAAGAAAAGAGCGGCGGTAGAATAAAGGTAATAAAGAGGTACACAATAGAGGCATAAGGATGAAAGAAGCGCAGGCAGAAACATGCAAAGGGCGAGTGAAGGGCAGGTATATCGACTGTGAAATGAGCAGAGCGAAGACTAAGGAAGGAATGGTAATATATAATGCGAAAAGATATACAAGGTGTAAGAATATCAGGAGAAGTAAAATGTAAAATAGGTTAAGAAAAATGTAATATAGAAGAAAACTTTACGGGAAAAGTGGAGTCAATTTTATGCTAAAACGCTGAATTAATTAAAAATATAAGAAGATATGAAAAACAAATTTTTTTACTATACAGCGTAGTTATTAAATATCAAACTTTTAAGGAAGCATTAGGAGAATGACTTTTCTTTACTATAAGGATAAATAGTGTCCATAAATAGAGTATTAAAAATCTTGGCGAAAACCTTGGCCGCAAAAAGGAAAAATGTTTTTTTCAATTAACTCCGTAGTTTAAACTCATAGTTTCGAAAAAAACAATAATGTTATTATTGGAACCAGTTCACTAATTACATTTTGCTTCGTGAACAATAACTCTTCTTTAATAAATAATCAATTATTATTATTCACTAATTACTATTTTATTAACAAAGCATAAAAATCGGCTGGAACATGGTATATTCTTTAATCGACTTTTCCTTAAGAATAAACTTTTAGTAGAAAAGTAAACTTTCATATAACATGTTAGGAAACGTTTATTAGATTCGTCATGCTTATGGTTTCTCTTTAGTCTAAAATAATTAAATTTATAAGATACTTTGATTATAGTAAAACTAGCAGTTTTCTTCCTAATTTCACATATTAATCTCACCGAGCAAAAATAAAATTATTTAAGATTTTAAGAGTGATTGCCAACAAGTTGACTATTTCAGACAGTGAGATTTTCAAAATAAAAACTTTTTAACCCGACCAAAATATGCTTGTTTCTTTAATTAAGTCTAACGTTATAGAGCATGAACATATAAAAGTAAGAGATCTACAAACGTATTCATAATGGGTATGAATTTTAAAAAGAATTGACTCCAACCAAGAGGTCGGATAGCGTGACATGTGGCCATGAAAATTAATAAGAATTTCAGAAATATGGTTCGAGTATACACAGAACAGGTTTAAATATTTAAAAATATGGAAAAAACCGTATTTAAATTATTTATTTCATTACGTCTTTAGCATTTAAAAATATCCTCTCATTTTATAGAAAGATAAATTAATATTAAGAATGAAGTGAAATTTTATGCAGAATATCATGCAAAACAGTCACCGTAATTTACTGCAATTAGAAATTAAAGTTAATAAACCCATTTTCAACTATACAAAAAAGCTCCTCGTAAGTATAAAATTAACAACTTAGAACATATTCCGAAATTTTAAGCCGAATACAAACAATCAAGGTTAAGAAACGAGTCGTTAGGGCATTTTTGAAGCTTTCAACTGGCAACCCAAGCCTGAAAATATTTGCTTGTTACTGACAAATGCGTCAATAATAATTAATAATAAGAAGTGAATGACATCAGAACTAATCTACATGTCTCAGGATACCGAACACTGTACATTAAACAACAGTTTGGTTTATCATGGAAACTCGACGGAAATTGACAGCAGTTAAGAGAAAGCCGCCTCACTTGATCAAGCAGGGCAATTGATGTTCATCCACAATCTGTTAATGATCCTGCACCAACACATCCGCTACAGGCAGATAGTCTGATATAATCAGAGGCAGAAGCAGAGGTTCAGAAAACCAAAAAGGCAATTAAAATGGATATAACATATAAAAAGAGATGTTATGTACCTTTATTTTTTGGCAGAGAAAAGTGGGCAAAGTTTGAGGAAAGAACATCATAGACTCTTCTTACTTAACTACCCAGAGCAAGCCACAAGAATAAATTAGCAGAATCTAGAAAGTCAAAAACGCTCAATATCTGTAAACAGATTGATTATGGCTGCTCACATAGCTGCTATAAAAATGGAAGTGTAACAGCAGCTTCCTATTGACGAACTCCCCTTGGAAGACCCTTGGAAAACACATCCGGAAATTAATAACGATGATGTGAACAGCTAGATGCCAGAAAAACTACAACACCTTGAAAGGAATTTTAGTAATACTTTACTAGAGTTTAGTCATCTAGAACCAACGCAAGAACATTCTCTGCCAACTATGACAAAGGTATAATCACCTCATAATGATGCGACCTTGCGAACCCAGGACTTGGAGTGGGAAGAACATCAGTTCCCAGTTATAATACCCAAAACCTGGGCACCGATAATGCAGTCTTGCGCTACCTGCCTATTCGATTAGTCAACAATAATCGAACGTTCCACGACTTAACTACTCCAACCTCTTTACGATCGTCCATTGACGCCGCAATCTACCGATTCCGACCTCATCGGAAGCTGGAATTCACCATGACGCCATCCGAAATCTACCTATCTGGTCTGGGGCAAACCGACGAGATATTCCAGCGATTAAAGGCCAACAGATCCCACCTAATTTTGTAAGTTAGTTTAATAAACCACATTTTTATTTAAGTTTGTTTTTCTACTTATTGACTTCACCCGTTCTCTCGACGATCCAAATCCCTAACCTATCCCTTGATTTGCGAGATCTCTCACACTGCAAAAACAGTCTGTGTCCCTGGAAGTATTCGAGATCTACAATGGAAGATTATGTTAAATAAAGATGTCAGCAAAGTAAGGTGTAAATCGCGTCGATTGACGTTATATAAAAAAGGATATAAAACCAGAAGACTGATAGTAATGTTACTAAAATCATTCATCCTCGGTTCAGAAGGTTTTATCCTGAACTGAGTGTAAAGCAAAATAACCAGCAAGACACCAAAGTCCCTTAGGGAATACATGACTAACTATTGGTCGGATGTTCGGGAAAAAAACAAACGGATGCAATGTAGATACTGCGCGGTTCCAGCTAGAGAAGACAAGAGCTAACGATAATCCTGAAATTTAGTTGACATACATTACAGCTTTAGATACTTCAGCGGGAAAAAAGTTTGCATCCTACGTTGGCAAGGTGTTTTCAGAAGATCATCGAACACTTAGATCTGATGCCAGGCGTTGTGCTCTAGGGTATTACTTATATGTTACCTAAAAACAAGACGCTCAAAATCCATCTGAGTTTCGACCGATAGCCTGTCTTCCAACCATTTATAAATGTCTTACAGATATTATTGCAGATGAGCTATATTCTCATTGCGACCAGAATGATATCATTACAGAAGACTAAAAAGAATGTTGTAAAATCTCGCGAGATAGGAATAATCAAGTCACCATAGACGCTGTTTCCATGACTAAAGCTCGAGGACATGAAAGGAATACGCATTACTCCTTCAGTGCTCTATGGATCTGTGTAGCGTTGAAGCCATCGAGAGAATTACTAAATACCCATCTTATTTACATGGATGACCTACAGCTATACACTAGCTCCGACCAGAAACTTCATCAAGTGATCGATGTTACAAAACAGTTTTCCAATTATATTCACATGGTGTTCGGGCTAGATAAATGCAGAACAGTGCATTTAACCACAGGGGAATTTGCGACCACAGATCTAGAAAGTGAGTTCGAAAATTGCATCGAGGATATGACTGAGGGCGAGTCCTATAAATATATGGGTATTCTTGAATCTAAGGGTATTCAGCATAGGATATTTAAGGAAAGCCTAACGGCAGCCTTCACTAATTGATTTAGATTGATTCTACAGAGTTCGCTTATCTCGCCAAAGAAGATCAGGACAACCAAAACTTTTGCCAGCCCTGCCCTTACGTACTCCGTCGGGCTCATAGACATCACCGAGTACTGAATGCTCCACAGTAATTCAGCGATTGAAAGGTTAGTTCTACCATGACATAGAGGGGGTACTTGCGCTGTAGATGTCGAAAACCCAGCTACATTCTGCAATCAAAGAAGCGCCTAAGACTGTTTTTTTTCTCGGGTGTCTAGATTAGGTGCGAGGAATATCACAAAGGCAATTAACACTTATGTTATTCCTCTCCTAACATATTCCCTTTGTTTAATCACCTGCACAAGCAACAATCCCAAACATTAGATTCTCTTTACGTGGATAGTGATGCTTCAAACCTTTGTTTAAGGCGGAGAGAACTCTTTCCGGAGACGGAAGGATTTCTCATTGCCATCCAGGATAGGGTTATCAAAACGAGAATTGACGAAAAATACATCATCAATATGGAGGCAGTTATTGACAAATGTCTTCTTTATGGAGATTCCAATTTGAGCATCGACGAACACATCATTGATGGCTGTCCGATGCTTACCTCGCAAGAATACTCGTGCAGATATAATCATGTTGCTGGAATCGTTCACCAAAACATTGTCCCGAACAATGGTTTACTAGAGAAATTTGAGTATTGTTACAAATATAAGCCAGTATAAGCCCCTTAACAATAACATATGGCTACGATATACTGAGAAGATCCAGAAATACTAGGAGTGGAAGCAGGAGATCCTGGCCGTGTGGAGGTTGAAGGTCACTGCCCACCTGGTCGTGATCCCCACTGGGAACGTTTATGCGAGGTGCGTACAAATATTGAAAGAGCTGGGAGTTTGAAATTCACTACATCTAATTCAGAAGGCGATATTGCTGTTTTTATGTATGTATATGTCCGTGTGCATGTGTGAAGTCGTGTTTCTCATTCGCCGTTTAATGAAAATAAATAGAATATTTTTAATCTTTGGTCTCAGTCGTTGGCATTTGAACTAAGGTTTGTAACAAAGATATATCTCTACGAATGGGATCTCTAGTAAGAATGTTGGTTCCCTGTAGCACTCTGCAGTGTGTCGCGACGGTGTTTAGTAGCGAAGTAACAGGCCATGAGTACCTGTGGATGAAAGGTGGGCAATTGAAAATAATAATAATAATAACGAAACATAAAAATAGAAACAAGTCCGGGGCTCGATCCTTGTCCGAATACCTCTGGAAACTTTTCTATGTCCTTTTACTAAGGTTCTGGTGGTTCGGAACCATCTTAAGCTGTAGGTCTCCCCATCGTGCACTTCGCACAGTCCGTCAATGATTGGGTAAAAACCAGGCTTGACCCAATATGCCAAGGCATACTGCTCTCATCAAATCACTTGATTGCATTAAAAAAGGTTCGGTGACTGATGATACATACCGGGACAACCCCAAGCAAACTAATAAAAAAATCCAAATCTAACCAAAAATTCCTTCGAAATATTGGGCAGTAAGAATGTTAAATCTGAGACATCATTTAAAATTTATAATATAATACTATAATAAAAATACAATAATAATAATAAATATAATATAACAAAAAAAAATAATGAAAAATAATAAATAATAATAATAATAATACTAGTTTGTAGAACCGTCCGCGTAGATTTTACACTTTACAAGACCATTTGTAAAGCGAATCTTGACTACAAAACCTTGAATTTTTTCTCAGAGGAGGCCTTGAATATCAGGACAGAAAACATAAAGGAATTATAAATGCAATAAAGACATAAAGTCATCCACGGCGAGCACCTCAAAACGCTAGATTAACATGAAGTGCATAGTGCGGCACCCGATATTTGGCTGACAAAGAGTGTCCTATATGCAGAAACGGAAGAAATCGTCATTGCGATTTAGGACAAAGTTGTCAGCACTACAAATTATCGCAATCACGTGTTACATCAAGCAGTGGTTGACCGGTGCCGATTATGTGGAGTTACCAACGAATCCATAGATCACATTATTGATGGCTGGTGCGTAATAGCTCAGAGAGAATATACTTTCAACATAATGGATGCCTTTGTATAGTTGCATTTTATTGTCTGTTATAGAAAACAAACATTACATCTTATATTAGTATTTTACTATCCAGACGGATCATTACATTCAAGCCAATCGATGTGAGACCTTGATGAGAGAAAAAAAGGTGCATGAACCTACATCATCGAAATTGCATGTCGACTTAAAAGAATTTCGCAGTCAACCTATACAACCAAGATCCAGAAGTGATTTCGGCTACAGTTAATGTGCATGCAAGATGACTTGAACATCTTGAACATTAAGGAGTCAGTAGGGTACTGGCAGCAGCTCAGAAGGCGGTCGAACAGCAGCTTCCTACTAATAAACTCACCTGAGGAGCTATGGACAGCCAAGTCCTGATTGAAGCTGAAGGCATAGGTGCAAATGAGAATAAACATCATGTGCCGGATCCACTAGAACCACATCCAGATATTAATAACGATGATGTGAACAGCAAAATCCCAGAAAAATGTAAAAACATGTAGAACCAACATAAAGGCATTCTATGCCCAATATGAATATCACAAATGATCTGCGTGCACAAACAGAACACCTAAACAATAAGGGTTTGTCGATGTATTTGAATGTAAGACAAACGGCGTTAGAGGTGCAAACTCATGTATAATGTGCAGTTGTGGCATACGTCAAAACTTTCAGGCAGATAAAAAAGCAAGACATTGAAGCCCGTCAATTGGAAGACATGACGAACTACTGATCGGGCGTTTGGCGAAAAATGAACAGAGCAAATTGGACACTCCGTGGGTTCCATTAGAGAAATCAAGAGCAAGCAATAGCCCTGAAATGGAACTGATGAATATCACAGCTTTAGATGTTTTAGCTGATTTGAAAAGGGCAAGCAACTGGAAAGCTCGTGGTCCGGACATGGTGCACAACTTCTGGTACAAGTACTTGACGAGTGTGCATCCTGCGTTGTTAAGCAGTTTTCCAAAGATCACAGAACACCAAGATTTGATGCCAAGCTTTATGCTCCAGGGTAATACAGCCGAAAAAATAACATCTGTTGCAAAATTTTAATTAGACTTAAAAAATTATAGTCTTTCTGTCATCATTTTATTAAATTGTAATATGAAGAGATTGACTTTAGATCATATGGGTTATAATATTCTTCTAAAAGTACACGTGATCATAAATTTATACAAGAATGCTGACATTGTACAAATAATTTGTTTATTAACATTGCACAACTAAATTAGGTTACTGCTGAGTCAAAGTAAAGTATTTACAATAAAACATTCTTTAAAATTGTAAAGAATTTATATATATCTCATTACTTTTATTAAAATTTTTGTAAGCGAACATAACTTATGACAAAATTATTTACTCATCCATTTATGTTTCCTTTGCAAAGATTTAAATTTATACTTCACAGCATCTTCAAAAACTGTTTTTATACCAGACGGTTATAAAAAAAGTAATTAGGTGCTACTTCCGCTGTTAAAAATTATCTTATTTTGGCAATTATTGCAAGCATCAAGCTATTTATAATAGGCATTTAACCCCTTCGTTGGCATTGACGCAATAGTGCGTCAAAATTTTCCGTGCCCTGTGGCATTGACGCATATTTGCGTCAACCTTTTTTTTCTATTTAAGTTACTCCGATTTGGCATCCAAGCCTTACTCG
>JAAAKG020143789.1:0-11285 GCA_010014905.2 Druon quercuslanigerum
TTCATAAAAAAAATTTGACAAGATTTGGAGAGGTGGCAATTTTTTTTGGTCCAAATCCGTACGATTTGTAAAAGAATATCCCATATGGGTCCCTGGTCACACAAGGATCAAGGGCAACGAGAAAGCGGACCAGCTGTCAAGATGCGGTGCGGCAAGTGAATACATAGGACCGGAACCAATACTGGGACTAGCGTCTTGCTGCATCGGTCTTGCTATCAAAAACTGGACCCGAACGAAGCATCGAGAATACTGAGAGCAAACCCAGGGTTGCCGATAGGCTAAGTCCATCTTGGGCAATACGTACAGAAGGAACAGAGCCAGGGAAATCCTGGGTTTGCCAAAGAAAGACGTGAGGAGGGTGTTTCAGATGTTCATTGGGCACAACCACTTGAACTACCACATGCAAAAAATGGGGTATAACCTCTCGACATAGTGCAGGAAATGCGGCAGGGATGATGAAAAATCTTTGCATGTACCATGCTAGTGCCCGGCGTTAGCCAGGCTGAGGCATCAAACCCTTGAGTCCTATTTCATGGAACCTGAGTAAGTTACAGTGCTGCCGGTGGCTGACATACTGGGCTTCATCAAGAAATCTGGGGTTAACTACTGACAGCGATGTTTAAGGGTGTGGCACAATAAGCATTATAGCTTTAGCGCCAAGAGAGCTCCATAAGGGGTCCCCGCCAGTCTTATAACTGAACTAAACTGAAAATATAAAGAGCTATTAACAATCAATTATTCAGAAATGAAAGTACAAATATTTTTTAATGTAGAACAAAAATGATTTCAATTTTTAAATTAAAATTATATTTTAATGCTTTTCTCGTTATGAATATATTAAACTATTATTAGCTGATGTTTTTCACAATATTAAATTACATAAAGATTAAATTGTAATTTCTTTTAGTTAAGTAACATAAATTGATTATTTACTTCAAGTTCATTTAATTGAATATTAGCCATAGTTTGTATAATAAACGTTTGTGAATGTTTAAAATACCTCCTTTCCAATTACATTATTTTTGAAAGGTTTGCAGTGTGAAATGAGCATCTGAATTCTGATTTCGAAATCATGTGCAAATATATTTTAATTTTTCCTGGAATAGTTTAAAACGTTAGAAACAACTCAAAATTTTAAAAAATGTAACGTAAAATTTACTTGATTAATTCAATGAAAAAAATTCGTTAATGCTTTTTATGTTATGAGCTGATTAATTGCTTATTCGCTGATTCGTTCTTTTTTACAATATTAAATAACGTAAAGATTGAACATTAATTCTTCTCTATTTAGCAACAAAGGTTAACTACTTATCTTAAGGTGATTATATGATTTTCAATTTTCAAAACTATATGTACATGTGTTTTTTTTTAATTAGCATTTAACAGAGCCGACTCACCTACACGCTACGTTTGCAGGCACATATTTACATTTTTTTAGGAGGCTCTTTTGAAAATAATAAGGAACAATACAAATCTGTTAACTATATTCTTTTTATGTATAAAAGTTAAAAATGTTAAATTAAAAAATAAAGTAAAACAGTAAAAAAATAAATAAATAAAATCTTCGCAAAATTATTTTTTCTTCGCAAATACTTATTCTACACGTGAAAGCAAACGTTTTTCCACTGTGGAGTTTTTTTCTATAATGCATAGATTTCGAGATATTTAGCGTTGAAAAAACTTTTTTTGGTAATGTCATCTTAGGGTCATTAAAAAAAATACTGTGAGGGACCGGTTGACTGCAAGAGTCACAAATGTCTTAAAGAGCCGACAACTTCCAATTACGTGCCGGGCGGCGAAGCCAAGTTTGGGGAAGCGGTTGTTGAAAGAACCCGGGCGGCGAAGCCAAGATTCTGGAGCAGTTTCTGGTTGTTCAGCAAGAGGCTGAGATCCTCTAGGTGATCCTGGAGGATCGCTTGGCGTCGTTGTGGGTTTGTGGCGTCGAAGCCTAAAGGGGTTGCGGAGTCGTGCAAAAAATACAGACTACTAGGTTTTGGGTATCAGGACTAGGAAGTGGCAAAAAATGGATTTTACAAGTCTTTCCAAGTTTTTAAAAATCTTTTTAAATATAGTCCTAAAGTAAATTTTGTAAAATAATAACTTATTATAAATTTTCCTACAAATCTTCTGAAAATTTTTGCATTCTATTGAAACTTCAAACTTCCTAAATAGCTTCAAAGTTGTTTGTTCCAAATCTTTAAAAAACTACTTTTTTTAATTTATTGAAATCATTTTAACTTTAAAATTATTGTGTTATCTTTTTAAAGCTTCGGAAATCTTTTGCAATGTTTTAAAATCTTTTTAAATATTCTCTTAAAATTAATTTTTCAAGATAAAGAATACTTTTGGTACATATATTTGCGATTTTTTAAGTACAGAAAATCAATTTTCAACAAAAAATGGAATAGGTAAATGCTCACTTCATTAATTTAAGAAGAAATTAACATTTACTGAAAAAGTTAAATTTTTAACCAAAGAGAAGAATTCTTCAAATCTGAAATCTAGCGACTGGATGGTACTAAAAAATATTATCTTCAAAGTCAATTTTTAAAAAAGTTTGCTCTGGCTAAAACCATCCGCGCACGCCCTGTAGCTTATTCTGCGCAGTAAACAAAACTAACATTTGTTGTAACAGCGCGAGGTGCAAGCTTAGGTTATATTTGTTTTCCTGTCAAATTAACAGATCAAACCTATACAAGTAGCACATTTATTCAATTTGCAGCTTTTCTTGTTACTGGCAATTCTGGTAGTTGGTGAGTTTTTTAAATAAATAGTTTCTTTTTAATAAAAATGACCAGTTTTGAAATGCCTAATCAGTGCGATGGTCAAACAATAAATATTTTTCTTCTAAAGTCGCAGGAACGAGATTACAATGGTACTCAACAAGTCGGTTGTTCTTGTACGTAATCAATCACCTAAATTAAAAACTTATCTGATATCTGCTGTCAATATTAGCATTTACTTTTAATTTCATTAAAATAAATACTATTTATTGGTTTACGTCCTCCAGTTCATTTTGAGGTTATATCAGAGAAAAAGAACATTGCTTCGGAAATAATTAAAGTATTTACAATTATTAACATATTGTAAAGATTGTGCTAAGTCATAAATCAAAATTTCTATTTTACGGTCAAACTATGCATAATACGACAAATGATGATTTGACCAAAATTGTGCACTCAAAAAAGATCTACAAATTTGCTATGGGTGACATTTGTATAGGATGTGTAGTTTTTGTTTTATTCTTAAAAAATAACATTAACAGGGAAAACATCTGCCTGATGAATGAGCACATTCTCATGAAAACTTTGCTTATTTAATTTCTTTTTCATGTTGTGTGTGGGGTTTCAAAAAATGTAATAAAAATTTTTTTAAATTAATAAAATATTATTGAAGTTTCAAAAATTATTGTTGTTTCTTTCATGGACTTAAGGTTTCAGTAATCAAAAACTGTGTTTTTTAATCAGACGTTTCGACTCATGTGGGAGTCCTACAGTGTTCGGCAACGAATTTTATTAGTGCAATAGTGATGTGATGATTTTCTTACACAATTGCTAAGAAATAAATCAGTGAAGAGGTTTCCCACATGAATTGAAACGTTTGATTAAAATACACAGTTCTTTTTATTACTGGACGCTAAAGCCCATGTACAGAAAGACCAACATATTTAATACCAGAGGATCAATATAATTCCCCATCCTGAATTAAAAAAATTATATTTTTCATTCAACTATATCACAGTATTTCAAAGATTCTTAACAGATGAGATCGCATATACTCCCATCTAATACAACGCTGCTGAAGGTTGGTGAAGTTTTCAGCATAAAATACTAACCACCTATGACTCAGTTTAAACTAATCCCCCCCCCCCGACCCCAACCCCTCATCAATCGAATTTTCGTGCGTGACTGAAGCTAGGGATATAATTTAGAAGTTAGAAAAAGGTAATTCTGACGTGTAGACCATATGTGTAACGTTTAAATCTTAAAAATAAAATTGAAAATGAGCAAATTTAGTTTTTAAGAACCGGCAGAAGTTGCAATAAAATTTTTAGTGGCAACTTTTTTTTAAAAGAATATGCATTTTTTAAACAAGTTGACATACAATTTGAGGGACGAATTCAAGTGCGAAGCAGAAGATACGCGATGATAATGTGTTCGATAAAGCCGAAAGAGCCTTAACAAAAGAGAATTAACTATTGCCAAATTACTGTCGTCGAGGGTTTGACCCTTAGTTTATAAAATTCTGTGGGAATATACAAAAACCGAGCGCGGAGCGCAAGGGAAATGAATTATCGAGCGCGAAGCGCGAGATTCAATAATCGCGCGCCCTAGTGATCGATTAAAACGGCCACCCTGAAATTATCATGGCTCCTACGAATACGCAGTAAATGTGAATGATACTTATACAGGGTGGCCGCTGGACCGGGAAATCACCGGGAATTTTTTAAAAACTGTAAAAAACGGCAAATGACCGTGAACTTATTTTTTGACTAGGAATTGAAATTTTTTTTAAAAACATCCATCCAACATTGATTCAATCGATTTTTAAATAATTAGTTTAATTATGATCCTTTTTAATTATAATATCGTTTAGTTTAGAATTAGATTTGTAACTTTTTAACGTACATTTCAATTTAAAGAATTTGAAAATGCAGTATTAAAGACTTAATCAATTAAAAATAAGAAGCGTTTACAATCGAAGATTTTTGATCAAAAAAACATTTTTAGTTGATCAACTGTGAATATGAATAAATTATTAATATAATAAATTGATTTGTACTCTAAGGTTTAAAAAGTAAATAGCAAAATAATTATACAAGACGGTTCGGTTTCAGTTCACAATTTTAGAATTTCCAGATTTTAACGTTAATAATTTAACTGTTTTAATTGGAAAGTTTTATTAGTTACAAAAATTTAAACGCCCTATTGAAACTTTATAAAATAATAAACAATTTTAAATAACGCTTTTATTAAACTTTAAATATAATTCCACTTTTAATCGTTCTATTTAACCAAATTTAGTTTGTAAGTGAAATTCGATGTAATATTTAGAATATTTGCAAAAATTAAAAATTACTTTAAGATTTGAAATTATTACGAATAATTTAAACAAAGTGTCTACATGTACCGACAAAATCCGAATATTCGTACCAAAATTTCGGTGCAAATAGTCCACAGCCTAATTTAAAACAAAATATAGATTTTGGCATATTTCGAACAACAAGTTTATAAGCTATTTAAGATTTTTGACCGGCTTCAGAAGAATAAAAAAACATTTCATAGAAAAATTGAAAATCGTTTTTTATTTTAATAAACTAATTTCAAGAGAATATTTAAATAGATTTATAAATATTCATCAAAATGTCAAAAATCAATGTGGAATATTTTGAGCAAATTTCTTTAATTTGGCAGAATTAAAACCAAAAATTAATTTGAAAAAATGTGAGACGTGTGGATGTTTCAAGATTTGAAATAAAATTTCAAAGCATTTGAAGAGAATTTTTAAACTATTTAAAAATATATAATTTTAATTTGAAAAGGAAATTTTCAATTTTTTACAAATTTATAGTTAGAACTGAAAGTTATCCAGAATAATAATAATTCTGACTTGGAACAAGAAATTTTCAAACTTTAACAAATTCTGAACTAGTACTGGAAAATTTCGAAATTGAACAAAATTCTAAATAGGACCAGGAACTTTGTACAACAAATTTTAATTCTAAGTTGAAGCAGGAACAGAGAATTTATTTAAAGAATAAATTATAATTCTAAGTTGAAAATGGATATTCAAAAAAAATTAAAATTATTAATTTGAACGGGGAATTTTACAGAAAAATTCTAATTCTCAGTTCAAACGGAGAATTTTCGAAAAGTATTAAAACTCTGGATTTGAACAAGACATTTTCAATTTCAAACCAATTTCGAGTTGGAACTGGGATTTATTTAGGAGAATAACAGTTCTGAATGGAAAATTGAATTTTCGAACAAAATTTAAATGATGAAGTGGAAGAGAGAATTATGCTAAAAAATTATAACTCTTAGTTGAAATGGAGAATTTTCAAAAAGAATTCAAATTCTTACAGGGATTTTTTCAAAAGAATGTTACATATGAGTTCAAATAAAGAATTTTCTTATAGAATTAAAACACCGGATTTAAACAAAAAATTTTCAACTTTTAACCAATTCTGAGCTGGAATTGGAATTTAGCAGGAGAATAACTTATTTATAATAGGAGAATAATTTAATTATCAATTAGAATAGGGCATTTTAAAACAAATTATAATTCTTACAATTAATTGAAATGGAGAATTTTTGAAAAAAATACAAATTCTAGATTTGAACAGGGAATTTTTTGAAAAGAATTAAAATTTCGGTTTCAAATGGAAAATTTTGATGAATTGTAACTAATTCTGAGCGGGAATAAAATTTAAAATTGCTTCAAATGATATCATTTTGAACATTTTTAAATTCATTGGTTGATTCTTCAATTTAATACATTGAAAATCATAACGTGGATTTATATCTTTGGAACTGATTCTGAATCTTTGATTTAACTGCATTTAATTCAAAGTTGTTCAGATGAAAAGTGTTAATAGCTTTCATTTTATACGTGTACATTATTGACAATTTGAATACAAAATTGTTGAATGCAACAAATTTTGAACTCCATTTCTAAAGTTAAAAATTGAAGATTTTCACATTGACTGCTTTCATTTGCAGTTCAGTCTTTATTACTTCGAATGGAATAATTTTCAGATTTAGGGTTCGATTCATTAAATTTCATTGACCGTGAAAAATTTTTGCAAACCGGGAAAAATTCCAGAAATGACCGGGAATTTTTTTCTTCCCTTAAAGCGGCCACCCTGTAAAAAAATGCTAATTAAAAAAAAGTGGCAATTGGTTTCCTCGATAAAAACGGCGACCCAAAACGTCATGGTACTTGCAGATGCGCATTAGATGTAAATGATACTTATAGATGCGCAATAAATTTAAACAGTAGTTACAGATGCGCAGTAGAGTTATATGATATTTATCGCTGCGCAGAAAGATACTATAACTCTGTCAACTGCGCCCTGACGTGTTTTGACCTAAAATCCTATAATTTGCAGCATCGCCTACGTTCATCGATCAGGAGGAATGTAAAACGAGCTGAACAACATAATTTCGAAAGCCTCGAATGGAGCTCAGGAAGGAGTCGCAATCGGTGGGGATCGCTATCCCAGAACGAGTTTCAAGGACCAAATTATGCGATACGAGTCCAATCTGGATGTGAAGTTAATCGTACTGTTGACAGAAGTTGGAGAAATTGAAGAATACGAAATCTGTGAAGCTCTAAAATCAAAGAGAATCACAAAACCTCTAATCGCCTGGTGTATTGGAACCTGTGCTAGTATGTTTAAGTCCGATGTTCAATTTGAACAAGCTGGATAGCAATGTGGAGAGTACCTCTACTAAAAACGCCGCTCTCAAAGAAGCCGGTGGTTATGTACCTGAAAGTTTCGTTAATCTGGGAGACCTTATTCACACCCTTAATCCGGAGCTCGTCAAGGAAACTATTGACACTATTTCACACTTGTTTTAAAATGAATTAAACTATTTAAATACTACTTGGAAAAATATCACACTTAATACACTATTTTCTCACAATTATCCGCCAATTTTCAATAAAAAAGATGAATTTTCATATAAAAAAGACCAGTTTTCCACCAAGAAGATTAATTTTTCACCAAAACGAATAAATTCTTAGTAAAATACAAACAGCTTAATTAAATAGTAAAGTTTTCAAACAAGAGGATTAATTTTTATACCAGAGAAGATACATTTTCACGAAAATACATAGGTTGTATACTATATATGTACAGGGTGACCGCTGGACCGGGAAACCGGGAAATTACGGGTAATTTTTAAAGCCCGAGAAAACCCGGGCAATGCCAGTGAATTTATTTTTTGACCGGGAATTTTACAAACATTTAGAAGAAAAATCGGTTCAAGTTCGATTTCAAGTTCATGTCAAGTTCAGTTAAAGATTGCATTTTTAATTTTAAAAATTATTTTCTACGAAAAAAAAGATGAATTGTTAACAAAATAAATATACTGAATAGCTCAATTAAATGATGCTCTAGAAACGCTTCAGCATATTAAAATAGATAATAATAATACTGGTTATTGGTTCGACTAAGTGATTAATCACAGTAAAATATATGGAAAAATGTATTTCAAGATAAAATATACTACAGAAAATATTAATGAGGCAAAATATTTTTCGAGATACGATGTGTACACTGTGCCTTTTAGGGAACAGGCGGATTTTCAAGGTTTTTAAGGCTTTAAAAAAATCTGAAAAATGCAGGGATACTTCTCGAAGTGTGTGCTCCAAGCCTCAGCACTAGACAATTTTAAAACTCTTTTTGTTTAAATAATTAATATTCTTGTAAATTTGTCAAGCAACAAAGAAAAAAGACATTAATTAGTTATTCTTAGGTGACTTTATAACTCCATAATTTTTTAAATCTTAATGGTTTAAATAATTAATATTCTTGTAAATTTGCCAAGCAACATATAAAAAAGTCATCGAATAGACATTCTCATTTGACTGTGAATAAGCCAACAAATTGTCTGGTAGAAAAAGGAGAAACTCTTAATTTTTTAATCTTATTTGTTTAAATAATTAATAGTTCTTGGAAATTTACAAAGAAAGAAAGAAAAAAGTAACAGAATATTTATTTTTATTAGACTCGGTAAACAAATTAAGTCGTATAAAAACGACAAAATCTTAATTTTCAATCGAAATTGTTTTAATAATTAATATTCTTGTAAATTTGCAAAGCAACATAGAAAAGAGTCATCGCATAGATATTCTCAGTTGATTTCGATTAAGTAAACAAATTGGCTGGTAAAAAAAGACAAACTCCTAATTTTTTAGTCTTAATTGTTTAAATAATTATTAGTTCTTGTAAATGTACAAAGAAACATAATACATTAATTCATATTTTAATTGTTGATCTTAGGTTTATTGATCAGGGAATATTTCATTATTAATTTTAGATGTTAATTTTGTTTGTCTACTGGTCTATATCAATATTATTAAAATATTGATAAATCTTATGATTGTTGAACCCAGGACCTTCAGATTTCTCCCAGCGGAGATGAGACATTTTTTTCACAATCTTAAGATTTATCAATATTTTAATAATATTGATGTAGACCAGTAGACAAACCAAATTAACATCTAAATTTAAATTAATATTAGCCTAAGCCCTAAAAATACACCAGCGGTCGTAAATGCTTCGTATATGCTGTTTTGCAACTTTTTACTACTTTATCTATTTTCACTGTACAATTTTTAACTGAAATTTACTGAAATTCAATGTTAAATTAAATAGATCTTTTTGAAGCTCTCTCCAAAAATCAAGATTGAAATTAATTAGCCTAAGCCCAAAAATACACCCAATAGCCTAGCTATTGCTACATGGTGTTGGTTTTTGTGTATCCTTTTTCGTCTGCCAGTTGTTGATCAAAAACAAGGGATCGTCCGCGGAGAGCTGTCAAAATCTGTGAATTTGCTAATTACTGAAGAAAGATTTCCTTAAACACATTTGGGGATGTTGTGAGAGTGTTTTGCGACCATTTAAAAAAACCCATCGTTGTATACGCTTAATCACCGGAGCTATGCCACGAAAACGACCTGAGTGACGCGAGCAGCGTCAACAAGGCCTCAAGTATTTCCAAGTTTAGGCCCTTTTGAACCGCGAGAACCCCTTAGGTTAGGCCTCGGCTTAACTTTCAGAGTTGACAGCTCACAATATTTCTATATTACATGATCGATATTACATACAACAATGTATCTCGATCATAACTATATATGGTTATATATGGTTATGTTATCCATATATATGGTTGTTAACCATATGTATATGGTTATGTTAACCATATTCTGGTTGAATGCCATTACTATTTTGTCTGGTTAAAGCCACCGTTAGACATCGTTAAACTTTTTTTTTAGTTTCAAGATTTTATTTTGTAGAAACTGTTGATGTAAGTTCTTGCCTTTAGGGTCAGGAAAATTGAAACTAATTAAGTTGTTTTAAACGTTTCGGCACACAATGGTGGCCCTCATCAGAGTACATGATATCTTGTAGGTACGCAGTTTTACATTTAGAAGCATAATTCTTTGATTAATATCTCAATAAATTTGTGTACGGAAATTTGAGAATTTGAATTAAAAATGTAAATATAAGTATCCAAATTTGATGTCTTTTAAAAAATGTATTTCAATTAATCAGAAGTAGTATAATAATGTTATTACTAACCTTATAAGAATTTATAACAATTATTTGGCATAATGACGTGTTTTTGGTTTTTTTCCTACTCAAGAAAGACTAGAAAGATTTGAACTTCGATGTTAACTAAAAACTGAGTGTCTCATGTACAAGAGGATAGTGGGAGGAAAATTTGTTATGCCCCAGAGTTCATGCTACAACTCTTAGGCGACAGTGTAGTAAGGGGTTCTTTTTCTCTCTTTTTTTAATAGTACATTAATAATAATAATACATTAAATGTATTCTTTAAAAAATTGCCATTTATGCAAATTGTTTAAATAATTACAATGTTTGAATATGAAACAAAAATGAGCTTCACTCGAATTCGGCACGATCGCTGTAACTTAATAGCTAGGAATGTTTACATCCATAATGTAAACAGATCAGTCGAACGTGCCTGGACGCCGGTTTCTATCAATGCATGGGAAATAGTGACTCGCGTTACGCCGTTTCTAAACCAACTTTCAAATATAGGATATGTAGATGAATTTACAAAAAAGAGAATAATTTTTAATCAAAAATGGAATTGTGCAATTTTCAGTTAAAAATTATTTGGATCCAAAAAAAGGATTTCAAACAAAATTAATTTAACCAGAAAAAATAGTAAGGGCATTTAGCCAGAATTTTATTTAACTCAACAATACAGTTTTTTTGAGTGTTTGATCTTTATTTCTAAGAATTATTAACCTTTTAAAAATGAAGCGTTAAAATTTTTGTCAATTTAACATTTCAAATATAAAATCTTGCAACTATAAAAAAAAAGTTTAACGATGTCTAACGGTTGCTTTAGCCAGACAGAATAGTAATGGCATTCAACCAGAATATGGTTAACATAACCATATATAACCATATATAGTTATGATCGAGATACATTGTTGTATGTATTATGTAAAGCTAGAAAGAATAAGTAAAAGTATTCTAGCTTTATAAACGCACTCTTCTACAATAGAGAAGTTTTGTAGGC
>JAAAKG020143790.1:0-11285 GCA_010014905.2 Druon quercuslanigerum
GAATTGTTTGTTAAAAAATTTAACAAACAATTTAACAAATAATTTAAAAATTTGGTTGAATTTGTTCTCTTACTGAAGCAGAAAATTTTTCTTGTTTGAAAATATGAATTATTTAAAAATAATATTTTCTTATTTTAACCGAAAATTTAACTATTCTATGCTTTTATGGAAAATTTATTTTTTTTACTTGAGAAATCAATTATTTAATTGAAAATTTTTGCATTTCGTTTAAAATTTATCTTTTTTGTTTAAAAGAAATTTTTCTTTTAAAAAAATTAATATCTTTAAATTCAAACTGCAACTATTTAATTTGTAGTTTAAAATTATTCTTTTTTCGTTGAAAATAATAATGCTTGGTTGAAAATTCATGCATTTTATTGAAAATTGCATTCGTCTTTTTATGCAGAAAATAATTTCTTTCGGTGAATAATTCACGGATTTGGTTAAAACAATAATTATTTAACTAATAATTAATCTAATTTGTACTTGGTTGTTAGTTAATTTTTTTATTGAAATTTTTATATTTTGTTAAAGATCAATCTTTTTGGATAAAATTTCCTTTTTTGGGATTAGAAAATTCGTCTTTTTAGTTGAAAAGTTGAATCAATTTATTAAAAAATAAATGTATTTTTTCAAATATATTTTTTGGTTTAATTTAACTACTCTGTTAAAATGTATTTTTAATTTAATTTATTTACAACATTTCTTTTAAAATTAAATTTATTTATATTTTGATTGAACATCGAATTACTTTTTTGTAAACAACTGTTAACCGTTTCTTTAAAATTTAATTTGTTCGTTAAAAATTTAACAATTTGGTTGTATTTGTTCTTTTACTGAACCAGATAATTTTTCTTCGTTAAAAATATGAATTGTTTTTTTTTTTTATTTTATTTTTTTTTTGTTGAAAATTTATCTTTTTTTTTAATATTAATTTTCTAACCGTCAATTTAACTATTCTATGCTTTTATTAAAAATATTATCATTTTTACTTGGAAAATTAATTATCTGCTTTAATATTTTTGCATTTTGTTTAAAATTTATCTTTTTTGGTAAAATATTAATCTTCTCGGTTGAAAAGTTTACTTCTTTGTTTAAAGTTTTAATATTTTGTTAAACAATGGTTATTTTTTAGTTGCAAATTTATTTTTGACCTATAAATTCATCTATTCTAGTTAAAAATCCATAATTTTAGTTGAAAATTTAATTATTATGTTTAAAAAAGATTTTTTAGCTAATAAATTAATATTTTCAAATTTAAAATGTAACTATTCAATTAGTAGTTTAAAATTATTATTTTTTCTTTAAAAATACAAATGCTTGGTTGAAAATTTGTGCATTTTATTGAAAATTTTATTCGTCTTTTTATGTAGAAAATACTTTATTTCAGTGAATATTTCACGGGTTTGGTTAAAACATTAATTATATACATAATAATTAATCTAATTTGTATACAATTTCAAAATGCATTAAAAAACTTTTTTTTCTTAAAATTCAACTCTTATGTTGAAATTTCGTATTTTTTGTTTAAAAATTAAACTTCCTTTTTAGAAAATTCAAGCACTTGATTGATAGTTAATTTTTTTAATCAATCTTTTTGGATAAAAATGCCTTTTTTTGAGATTAGAAAATTCGTCTTTTTGGTTGAAAAATTTAAATAATTTAATAAAAAGTGAATGTCTTTTTTTTTTTAATTTATTTTTTGGTTTAACTTAACTACTTTTTTTTAATTTTATTTTTAATTTTATTTTATTACAAAATTTCTTATAAAATTAAATTTATTTATATTTTTGTTCAAAATCAAACTATTTTTTTAAAATTAAATAACTGTTAACCGTTTCTTTAAAATTTAACTTGTTTATTGAAAAATTTAGCAATTTGTTTGAATTTGTTCTTGGTTGAAAATATGAATTATTTTTTTTTAATTTGTTTCTTTTATTTTGAAAATTCATCTCTGGCTGAAAATTAAAACATTTTGTAGAAACTTCGTCTCTTTTGGTTCAAATTTTTATTATTTGGTTGAGAATTCGATCATTTTGTTAAAAATTTATTCTTTTTGGTAAAAAAAAATTCACTGTTTTGTTAAAAATTTTCTTTTTTTATTGAAAATTCAACCATTTGACTAAATCTTAATTTAGTGTGATTGAAGACTCGAGTTTGTTAGAAAATCAGATATAATTTTTTTTTTTTTTAAGAAGTATCTTTCGTGGTTGAAGTTTTTTTTATTCATCAAATTTGGTACAAATTTAATATGTTTTTGTTAATAATGAAAGTTTTTTGCTTAAAATTAATCTGCCTTGATTAAGGATCCTACTTTTTTCAACTTATTTTTTTAGTTCAATTTAGCTGTTTTTTATTAAATATAAAAATATTTGTTTGGTGAATTATCAAGCGCTGTGCTTTTATTATGAATTATTTTTTTGCTAAAGCTTTATCTCCTTGGTAGAAAATTCCCTTTTCAAATGGAAAAAAATTAGGTGCTTTTTTTTGCAAAATTTATCGTCTTAGTTAATAGTATAATTTTTTGTTTAAAAATTCATGCACTATTAATATACAATATTATTTTTAAAAATATGTAATATTTATACCATTTTAAACTTTTTATTATTTATAATCAATAATAAAAATAATAATATCATATGAAATATGCCATATAAAATATGGTAATAATAAATAATGAAATAATAATATAATAAAAATATCGAATTTTTTCTTTTGTTGCATTAAATTTGCTTTTGATTGAATTTTTAATCAAAAAGTAGAATTTTTAAGCCAAAAGTATTAATTTTTTGGAAGACCTTTGAACCTTTGACCTTTGAATTAAAAAATTGCTTCTTAACCACAAAAACGCGAATTTTGAATCATTTCTAAAGTATACATTTTTCACCAAAAATGTTTAGTTTCAACACGAAAGTTCGTTTTCAAGAAAATATTTAAAATTTAAAACATAGTATTAAGTTTTCATGTTGGAAAGTTAAATTTTCTACCAACAAGTTTAATTTTCAACTAAAATTATGAATATTTTACAACAATAAAAAATATTTTTTTAGGTGGATTCCTTTTAAAAAATCAGTAGAGTTCCAAAAAAAAATTAATTACATTTAATAGTTGATACATTAAACAAAAAAGATTTTAATTTGAAAGAAAAAATAGTTGAATTTAACTAAAAAAATTTTGATTATTTTTATTCTAATTTTTAATTTTGAATTATCTATTTTTTATTTTTTATTTTTTATTTTTGATTTTCAATTTAAAGTTAAAAATTTAAATTTAAAATTTAATATTCAAAATTTTGCATCATTTATTTTTAATTTCTTTCTTTGAAACTTATATTTTTGTAGTTAAAAAAATTTCTTGAAATTCAATAACTGTTTTTGATTTAAAGTTAAAGTTTTTTTCGTTAACATATTAACTATTACATTTTTCGTTTGAAAGTTTGTCTCCTTTGTTAAAAAATTAATTTATTTGTGAAAATCTAAGAAAATTTGTTTAAAAATCTTTATTTTTAGAAAAAAAAATTTTTAATTAAAAACTTGACTATTTAAATTGAAAACTTATCTCCTTTGATGAAAATTTAATTATTTGATTCACATTTTATTATTTCGTACCTCAAATTAATTTTGTAGTAGAGAATTTCGGACGATTGAAAAATCCCGGAAAATAAAATTCCTGACACTGTAAAATTTCCGAATTTGAAAATGCCCAAATAATAAAATTCACGAATAATAAAATTGCCGAAAAATAAAAAAACCGAATTATAAAATTCCCGAATAATATTATTCCCGGAAATTAATAATATTACCGAATTGGGAAATTCCCGAATAATAATTTTCTTAACAGAAAATTGCCAAATTATAAAATATTCGATTTGGAAAATTCCCGAATTTAAACAATTAAAATTTTTTTATAAATATGTTTTATTGATTGCAAATACAATAATGAATATTTATTCATTTTAAATGAAATATTTCTGGGTGAGGATTTTTTTCAATTTGCTCAGTATTTAAAAAATACAAAAATTAATCTGTTTTGATTAAGGATTCCAATTTTTTAAATAATCCTTTAAGTTCAATTAAACTGAAAATTAATTTTTAACTGGATATGATGTTAATGGAAAATTCGTCTATTTGATGGAAAATTCGTTTTTTTCGTTTGGTAAAATATGACATTTTTAAATGTCATATCACATCTTTTATTCAGAATTTATCTCTTTTAGTAAAAAATTAACAATCTATTTAAAAAAATCTTTATTTTGTTAAAAAATTCATTTCGCAACTTAAACCTAATTATTACGGTTAAAAATTAATTATTAAAAATGAAAATTTACCTATGTGGATGAAAATTTAACTATTTTGTTGAAAGTTTGTTGGTTTTAGGTTTAAATTAATTTTGTAACTGGAAATTTAATTATTTTAATTATTATCAAAAATATTAATTATTTTTTAAGGACGAAAATATCTGATTGCAAATATATTATTGGAAGTTTTTTTATTCGGAAAAAGGTAATTTTTTATATCAAAAATTGAATCATTTTATTACTAGTTAAAAATTTATCTTTTTAGTTAAAAATCCAACTGCTGCGTTAATAGCTAAACTACTTTGTGAAAAATGAATTTTATTAGTTAAAGATACATTATTTTAGTCAAAATGGTTAGTTAGAATTTTTTTTTGTTCAAAAATTTTTTAATTACATTTATTTAAGTTAAAATTTGATAAAAATTAGTTAATAGTTAATTAAAATTTTCTTAAAATTTTGTTTTTTGGAGAAAAAATGAGGATTATTATTGAAAAATTCATCTTTTTGGTTGAAAACTGAACTATTTTGTTGAAAATTCGTTTTTTGTGCAAAATTTAATTTTCCAACTCAACATATAACTGTTCGATTTTCTAATGTAAATTTATATTTTTTGGTTAAAAATTCAAGTATTGTGTTAAAAATTTGTTACATTGGGTAGAAAAGTATTGTTATTATTTTAAAATGTATCTTTTTTTGAAAATTAAACTATTCTTTTTTTTTATTGTAAATTTATATTTTTTAGTTGAAAATTCAACTACTTCCTTGAAAATGTATGTAACTTTTTAAAATTTGTCTTCTTTAGTAGAAAATTATTCTTCTTCGTCGATAATTTACTTTTTTGTTAAAAACGTAAATATCTAATTAACAATTTAAATTCTTGGTTGAAAGTTAAACAATTTTGTTAAAAATTTAATTAAAATTATTTTGACGATTTTTTTATTAAATTTAATTTATTTGCATTTTAGTTAAAATTGTAAGTGGCTGATAAAACTTTGATCAAATTCGTTTAAAGTTCGTAGAAAATTGGACCATTTTGTTAAAAATTCTTCTCTTTCGTAGAAAATTGAAGTATTTTTTTTAATTCTTTTTTTTTCTTATTTCATAAAAAAATTAATTTGTTTTAACTGACAAATCATCTGCTTTGTTAAAAGGTAAACAATTTAATTACAAATTAATTTTATTTTATTTAAAAAACTTTTAGGCTAATTTAAAGTATTTATATTTTTGTTAATATTTAAACTACTTGGTTGAAAATTTAAAAATTTGGTTTAAACAAAATTTTCTGGACCCAAAAACTTTTCTTGGTTAAAAAAGTGTATTTTTCTTTTTTGAAAATTGATCTATTTTGGTTGAAGATTAATTTTTTTAGTCAATAAAAATGAAAATTAATTTAAAATTAATCTGCTTTAGTTTAAGATTCAATTCTTTGTTCATAATTTGTTTTCAGATAATTTTAAGTCTTTCTTATTTGAAATACAAATCCTTTTTAGTTAAAGTATCAACTTTTTTTTTTATTGAGAATTTAAACTTTTGTCGAAAGTTCAATTAATTATCTCACAAGATAAAATATTTGGTTAAAAATTTGTTTTTTTTATTTGACAATTTTATTTTATAATTAGATTTCCGGATGTCTATTATCGAATTTTTTTTTATTTGAATGTAAAATTAATTTTTTTTAACTGAAAAATCATCTGCTTTATTGAATGTTCAACAACTTAGTTAAAAATTTAATTTCATTTATTTAAAAAACTTTTATGTTTATTTGAAGTATTTATATTTTTGTTAAAATTTTAACTACTTGGTTGAATTTAAAAAAGCTTGCTAAAAATTAATTTTTTAATCGCTTAATTAAAATATGGACTACTTTGTTAAAAACTCAGTATTCTGGATAAGGATTTATTTTTTTCGTACAAAATTTAACTATATTCGTAGAACATTTAAATTTTTGGTTAAAATTTAACTAATTTTTTTTAAATTAAAAAATTTGGTTGATAAAAATTTTTCTGGACCCAAAAACTTTTCTTGGTTAAAAAAATGTATTTTTCTTGTTTGAAAATGGATCTTGTTTGGTAGAAACTCAATTTTTTCTGTCAATAAAAATGAAAATTTCATTAAAATTAATCTACTTTGGTTGAAGATTCAACTTTTTGTTAATAATTTATTTTCATATAATTTTAACTGTTTCTTATTTGAAATACAAATCCTTTGTTAGTTAAAGTATCAACTGTCCTTTTTCTATTAAGAATTTAACTTTTTGTTGAAAATTCAATTAATTATCTCACAAGATGAAATTTTTTGTTAAAAATTCGTTTTCTTTTTATTTGACAATTTTATTTTGGAATTTTATTTCCGGATATCTATTATTAATTTTTTTTTATTCGAATAAAAAATTAATTATTTTTAACTGAAAAATCATCTGATTTGCTGAAAGTTAAACCATTTAATTAACAATTTAATTTCATTAAATAAAAAAATTTTTAAGTTAATTTAAAGTATATGTTTTTGCTAAAATTCAAGCTACTTGGTTGAATTGAAAAAACCTTGCTGAAAATTAATTTTTTATTTGCTTGATTAAAATATGGACTGCTTTGTTTAAATTTTACTTCTTTGTCGATAATTTAAGAATTTGGTTCAAAAAATTGTCAGGACTTAAAAACTTTTCTTGGTGGAAAAAGTGTATTTTTCTTATTTTAAAATTGATCTATTTTGGTAAAAACTTAATTTTTTTGGTCATTTAAAATGAAATTTTTAAAAAAATTAATCTGCTTTGGTTGAAACTTCAACTTTTTGTTCATAAGCTGTTTTCAGATAATTTTAATTATTTATTTTTTTAAATACAAATGCTTTTTTAGTTGAAATATCAACTGCCCTTTCTTTATTGAAAATATAACTTTTTGTTGAAAATTTGTTTTCTTTTTATTTAAAAATATTATTTTGCAATTTTACTTCCGGATATCTATAATCGACTATTTTTTATTTGAATAAAAAACTGCTATTCTTAAACTGAAAAATAATCTGCTTCGTTGAAGGGAAAACAATTTAGTTAAAAATTTCATTTCATTAAAAAAAGTTTTAAGTGTGTTAAGTGTAAAATGTGTATTTTTCTTATATGAAAATTGATCTATTTTGGTAGACACTTAATTTTTTTTGTCAATAAAAATGAAAATTAATTAAAAATTATTTGTGTTGGTTGAAGATTGAATTTTTTGTTAATAATTCGTTTTCATATAATTTGAACATTTTTGAGCGAGAATTTAATTTTGGTTGAAAATTCAATTATATATCTCACAAAATGAAATTTTTTGTTAAAAATTTGTTTTCTTTTTATTTGAAAATTCTATTTTTTAATTTTATTTCCCGATATCTATTATCGAATTTTTTTTATTTGAATAAAAATATAATTTTTTTAAACTGAAACATTATCTGCTTCGCTGATAGGTAAACAATTTAGTTAAAAATTTTATTTTGTTTTATTTAGAAAACTTTTAAGTTTATTTAAAGTATTTATATTTTTTTTTAAATTTGAACTACTTGGCTGAATTTAAAAAACCTTGCTAAAAATTAATTTTTTTATCGCTTAATTAAAATATGGACTACTTTGTTAAAAACTCAGTATTCTGGATGAAGATTTTTTTTGACAAAATTTAACTATATTCGCAGAACATTTAAATGCATGGTTAAAATTTTACTTATTTTTTAAAAATTAAAAAAATTTGGTAGAAAAAAAATTTTCTGGGCCCAAAAGCTTTTCTTGGTTAAAAAAGTGTATTTTTCTTTTTTTAAAATTGATCTATTTGGTTAGAAACTTAATTTTTCTGGTCAATACAAATGAAAAATTAAATAAAATTAATCTACTTTGGTTGAAGCTTCAACTTTTTGTTCATAAGTTATTTTCAGATATTTTTAATTGTTTCTTTTTTGAAATAAAAATCATTTTTAGTTGAAGTATCAACTGTTCTCTTTTTTATTGAGAATTTAGTTTTTTTTTGCAAATTCAATTAATTATCTTACAAGATAAAATATTTTGTTTAAAATTTGTTTTTTTTTTATTTGACTCTTTTATTTTGTAATTTTATTTCAGGATATCTATTATCGAATATCTTTTTTTGATTGAATACAAAACTAATTTTTTTAATCTGAAAAATTATCTTCTTCGTTGAAAGTCAAACAACTAAGTTAACAATTTAATTTCATTAAATAAAAAAATTTTTAATTGATTTGAAGTATTTATATTTTTGTTAAAATTTTAAATATTTGGTTGAATTTGAGAAACCTTGTAGACAATTTAAATATATTCCTGGGAAATTTAATTGTTTACTTAAAGTTTAACTACTTCTTTTAAAATTAAAAAATTTGGTTGAAAAAAATTGTTCTGGACCCAAAAACATTTCTTGGTTGAAAAAGTGTATTTTTCTTGTTTGAAAATTGATCTATTTTGGTAAAAACTTAATTTTTTAGTCAAGAAAAATGAAAATTTAGTTAACATTAATCTGCTTTGGTTGAAGATTCAAGTTTTTGTTAATAATTTGTTTTTAAATAATCTCCACTGTTTCTTATTTGAAATACAAATCCTTTCTTAGTTGAAGTATGAAAGATAAAATATTTTGTTAAATTTTTTTTTATTTGACTCTTTTATTTTGTAATTTTATTTCCGGATATCTATTATCGAATTCTTTATTTAAATAAAAAATTAATTTTTTTAAACTAAAAAATCATCTGCTTCGTTGAAAGGTAAAAAATTTAGTTACCAATTTAATTCCATTTAACAAAAACACTATTTAAGTTAATTTAAAGTATTTATATTTTTCCTAAAATTTAAACTACTTGGCTGAATTTAAAAAAACTTGTTAAAAATAATTTTTTATTCGCTTAAATAAAATATGGACTACTTTGTTAAAAACTCAGTATTCTGGTTAAAGATTTATTTCTTCGGTAGAAAATTTAACCATATTCGTGAAAAATTTAACTGCTTGGTTAAAATTTAACTTCTTTTTTGAAAATTAAAAATTTTGGTTGCAAAAATTTTTTTGGACCCAAAAACTTTTCTTAGTTGAAAAAGTGTATTTTTCTTGTTTGAAAATTGATTTATTTTGGTAGAAAGTCAATTTTTTTGGTCCATAAAAATGAAAATTATTTTTAAATAATTCTCCTTTGGTTGAAGCTTCAACGTTTTGTTAATAAGTTATTTTCAGATAATTTTAATTGTTTCTATTTTGAAATACAATTCCTTTTTTAGTTGAAGTGTCAACTGTCCTTTTTTTATTAATAATTTAATTTTTTGTTGAAAATTCAATTAATTATCTTACAAGATGAAATAATTTGTTAAAAATTTGTTTTTTCTTTTATCTGACAATTTTATTTTGTATTTTTTTTTATTTGAATGAAAAATTACTTTTTTTAAACTAAAAAATCATCTGCTTCATTGAAAGTTAAACAATTTAGTTAAAAATTTAATTTTATTTATTTTAAAAAACTTTTAAGTTTATTTAAAGTATTTATATTTCATTCAAAATTTGAACTACTTGGCTGAATTTGAAAAACGTTCTTAAAATTAATTTTTCAATCGCTTTAATTAAATTATACACTACTTTGTTAAAAACTCAGTATTCTGGATGAAGATTTATTTCTTTGGTAGAAAATTTATTTATATTCGCGGAACCTATAACTGCTTGGTTAAAATTTAACTTTTTTTTGAAAATTAAAAAATTTTGTTGAAAAAAATTTTTCTGAACCCAAAAACTTTTCTTTGTTGAAAAAGTGTATTTTTCTTTTTTTTAAATTAATTTATTTTGGTAGAAACTTAATTTTTTTGGTCAATAAAAATAAAAGTTATTTTAAAATTAATCTACTTTGGTTGAGGATTAAAGGTTTTGTTAATAATTTGTTTTCAGATAATTTTAACTGTTTCTTATTTGAGATACAAATCCTTTTCAGTTGAAGTATCAACTGTTCTTTTTTTATTGAGAATTTAACTTTTTGTTGAAAATTCAATTAATTATCTCACAAGATGAAATTTTTTGTTAAAAATTTGTTCTCTTTTTATTTGACAATTCTATTTTTTAATTTTATTTCCCGATATCTATTATCAAATTTCTTTTAATTGAATAACAATATAATTTTTTTAAACTGAAAAATTATCTGCTTCGTTGAAAGTTAAACAATGTAGTTAACAATTTAATTTTATTCAATAAAAAATTTTTTAAGTTAATTTAAAGTATTTATATTTTAGTTAAAATTTGAACTACTTGGTTGAATTTAAAAAACCTTGTTAAAAAATAATTTTTTAATCGCTTTAATTAAAATATAGACTACTTTGTTAAAAACTCAGTATTCTGGTTGAAGAATTATTTCTTTGGTAGACACTTTAACTATATTCATGGAAAATATAACTGCTTGGTTAAAATTTAACTTCTTTTTTGAAAATTAAAAAATTTTGTTGGTAAAAATTGTTCTGAACCCAAAAAATTTTCTTGGTTGAAAAAGTGTATTTTTTTTGTTTAAAAAATAATCTATTTTGGCAGAAACTTAATTTTTTTGGTCAATTAAAAAAAATAATTAAATTAATCTGCTTTGGTTGAAGCTTCAACTTTTTGTTAAAAATTTGTTTTAAGATAATTTTAACTGTTTCTTTTTTGAAATACAAATACTTTTTTAGTTGAAGCATCAATTGTTCTTTTTTTATTGAGAATTTACATTTTTGTTGAAAATTCAATTAATTATCTCACAACATAAAATACTTTCTTAAAAATTTGTTTTCTTTTCAATTGACAATTTTATTTTGTAATTTTATTTTTAACTAAAAAATCATCTGCTTCGTTGGAAGGTAAACAATTTAGTTAACAGTGGATTTTAATTTAATTAAAAAAATTTTAAGTTTATTTAAAGTATTTATATTTTTGTTAAAATTTGAACTACTTGGTTGAATTTAAAAAAACCTCGTTAAAAATAATTTTTTAATCGCTTAATTATCTCACAAGATGAAATACTT
>JAAAKG020143791.1:0-11284 GCA_010014905.2 Druon quercuslanigerum
GTTGGCCGCAACTTGTACTACGCCTAAAATAATAATCATAATTCTTCATATTCGCCCATTAGAGTTGAGAGGGCCTGCTCTAGCATAGCCGTCAAAGTCATGAGAGGAAAGATCAAGCCCTACCGCGGCGACAACGCGAGAACACCTTCGGTAGGGTTATTATTATTATTATTATTATTATTATTATTATTATTATTAATATTATTATTATCATAAAAATGTTGTCACAGGCTTAAGATGGTTATTGTCAAACATGTCGTAGGGATTTTTGGATAGTGTAACGGCATATATCATCAGTCACAGACCCTTTTTGATAATGCAATCAAGTGATCTCATATTGGACAAAGCCTGGTTTTTTCCACCACCATTGACGGACTGCGTTGCAGTCAAGTGAACGGTGGAGGTACCTAGAGCTTAAAGTAGATTCCGAACCACCAGAACCTCGGTAAAGGTACATAGAAAAATTTCCAGAGGTACCGGCTCAGGGATCGAACCCTGGACCTTTCAAGTGAAGTCCGAGCGTTTAGACAACTGAGCCACCGAGGCATTATTATTATTATTATTATTATTATTATTATTATTATTATTATTTGATAATAATTTTATTCCGCAACCCTGCTCCGACCCAGGTTGCTGATCAATCTCTAGAAATCACCCCAAGTGAAGAGTCTCATAACGTCGCCATGTTAGGTTTCCTACTTGACTTCATTTGTATCCAAGGTCTTTTGTTTCAGGCTTCATTTACTTTACTGATATTTTTTTATTAACTACCTGCCACCATTCTTTTCTGTCCTGGCATACTTCTCTAGCTTCTTTCACGTCCATGCATTTTGTCATGTAGGCTCTCGTGTTTCTGTGGTTTCTTATGTCTCTTATAATTAGGGTCTTATCACACATTCTAACCATTCTTTCCGCGATCTTTCTCTGGCACAAAACCAATTACTTTACCTTGATACACTAATTTCGTTATTCGTTCATTTGGCATTCCCTCAACATGCATAAACCATCTTAACCGATTGCTTTTCCATGTGTCAACTAGTGTTTGTTGTGCAACACATTCTTTGCGAATTATCACGTTACTCACTACGTCCATCAGAGTTTTTCCGTATATTATCCGCAAGAGTCTCATGTCAATCGCGTTAATTTTACTCTTGTCTTTTTTTTATAGGTCCAAGTGTCGCTAACGTATAGTACAGTCGGTACGAATATAGAATTGTGCATTGCCATTTTAGCCTTATTTGATATACTTTTACTTCTGATGAGGGGGCCTACTCTACCAATAACCTTCTTACCTTCGTTTATGCGTCTATCGAACTCCTTATCTATCTTCCCGCCCCTAGTAACTAAGCTACCAAGGTATACGAATTTATCACCTTGTTCAATTCTCTCATCATTTAATACAATGATGAATATTGTTTTCTCACTCTTTCCTTCGAATACTCTAGTTTTTGTTTTATTTGCGTTAATATTGAGGCCTATGCTGTTCACGCTCCCACGCTCTTCACGTACCCTTACTGTTTCGTGATCGACACCTTCTTCTTCGAAAAGGGCCATTTTAAAGCACTTGTCATTTAATAATATAAATAGCCATGAAGGCATAACTCATCCTTGTCTAACACTTTGCATAATATCGAAACAATCACTCAATTTTCCATTTACCCATAAACTCGCTTTGCTACCCGTATATAGCTTGTCCCAGAGTTTACTTCTATCTACCTTGTGAAAAGCTTTTTCTAGGTCAAAAAATTAACAGAAAACTTTTTTGCCTATTCTCAAACTTTTTTCTGTGATGTGCCTTAAGCTAAATGTTTGATCCGTACGTGATCTTCCTTGCATAAAGCCACTTTAGACTTCCCAAATATTTTCTTCTGTTGTTTTCATTGTTCTACAAATTAGTATTTTTGAGTATATTTTACATACGGTATTTAATAAGCTGATCCCTCTGTAATTATTGCAGTCGCTTTTATATCTTTTTCTCTTGTACATTGGTACGATAATCCCTTTTCTCCATTAATCTGGGACTGCTCCCATGTCGATACATAAATTTACCAATTCGCACAGTCTATGTGGCATGTACTCGCCACCGTGTTTTAGCATTTCAGTGGTAATAGTGTCCACCCCGGCAGCCTTACCGTTTTTCTAGTTCTAGTATTGAATGTGTGTGTTTGTGTGCATTTCATGAATGACGATGTCCTTTCCAATTTGATAAGGAACCAGAATTATGAGCGGTTGCGAGCGATATATAGATTTGCCAAAGGCTAGATAAAGAGAGAGCGAGAGAGAGAGATTTCATTAGAAGTTATCGACAAGCACCGAGGGCAGAGCTTTGACGATCGTGAAAGCAAGCACTGCTCTATAATATTTCTTTTTTTTATTTTAGTCTTTTAAAAATGCTCGTACTTTTTTATTTTGTAGCTTCTAAATTGTTCGTTAGAATAACATTCCAGCCTCCATCCTTGACGTTAGAGTCTCAGACGCTGGATGGTACCGGTCACACTTATTAAATTAATTCGAGAAAATTGAATGTGTCCGGTAACTTTTTGTTAGAATGCTCTTGAATTTGAACTTGACGGACGCGAAACGGATTACGCGAGTGTTTTTTGTGTAGTTGCTTTCTAGCTTGGCGCCTACGTTCAGGCTTATTGTAGATGAAAGCTCCAGAGATAAAGTGCGAGATTCAAAAATTGAAATCTGGCACTGTGGCGCTAAAAAGCAACAAGAACCGAGAAGAAGCATTGCGGGCAGTTCAAGCCGAAATAGAAGCACTCTCTAAATAAATGGAAGCGATGCAGTGGGAGCTGGTCGAACTGCGTGGTTCTGAACATCTAGATGTATCTACAAAATGATGAAGAAGCCTCATAATTCGCCATATTCGAAGCAGAACGACGAACTCGCGAAGAAGATGCTCTACGATTGGCTGATTTACTGCGCCAATTGGCGATACGCAGGAAGAAATGTCGAACAAGCATGCCCTCAGAGAGTGGTCTCAGAACGCAGAAAATCAATATTTCTTCAATTGGTCATTTTTTCATTTTGATGAAACAAGTGGTGTTTTTGACAGTTGGAAGCGTCAACTTAGACTATTAAAAACAACTAATAATATGGATGAAGATATCACGAGAGTACTTATTGGATCGCGTCACAAGAGCAAAGGTTTCATTCGAGACCTGAACACATTAAAATGACGACCGACACCTTGTTGGTGGAATCAGGCAGGATATTTCATCAGTGCCCGAAACGAGTTTTCCTGAGGAAGCATTTTCAAGAGAGGATTTGGAAACGAGTTGAATCCGCAGAAACGTTATTGTCTGTATTTTAGGAGGTCTCTCTGATTACTAGATACTCCTCACCAGATTAGGAACCTAAACCTTACTAGAAAGGTGATAAGGCGATTGTGAGGCCCGTTGTTAAGGAGGAAACTTCAGCTCAGCGCAAGATGCGTTGCTACAATTGCAGCAAATGGGATCGCGTATCTTCTGAATGTGACCAGCCGGAATGCAAGAAGAATTCCTGCTTCAGGCGAGTCTCATTCGAGGACACTATTAGGGATTATCTACGACGAGATCAGCGCTCTTTACGGGAGCAATCTTCAGCAAAAAATTTCGAGATAGCCAACGTCGATCAGCGAGAAGAGGACGAGTACCTGAGAAGAGTCATCTACGAGTTCAAGATTGATAGTGAATTATTTAGTTTAGTGTTACAAACAAGATTGGATAGTGGATGTCCAATACGCTTTATAAAAAAAAGTGTTAATCCTCTGTTAATCCAGGAAATTATTAAAGTTAATTGTGAGTATTCTGGTATAAATGATTTAGAATTAAAATTTTTTGGATTTGTAAATTCTAAGGCTACAATTGGAGATTTGAGTCGAGATATTAATTTCCTAGTTCTTGATGATAATACAATAAAATTGCCAGTTGTTTTGGGGCTTTATTAATTTATAAAATTTGGATTGAGATTGGTCGAGTCAGGTAAAGTTATGGAAGAAGCAGTTCAAGAAATTCTGAATATTGATAGTGACGCGATAAAATTTGAAAAGACCGAATGCCTTAAAATTAACGAGGGAATTTCTGTACGGGATCAAGGTAAGATCAGAACCTTATTTTTCGAGGAATATGTTATTCATGATAGGCGTATTGAAATTGAAGCGTATTAAACCTAGTGAATCCGTATACGCATTCCCTATTGTTTCAGTGGAAAAAAAAGAATGGTAAGCCGCGTATGTGTATAGATTATCGTACGATAAACAATTCTATTATAAAAGATAATTATCCATTGCAATTAACTGATGATTAACTCGACGCTTTGAATACTAAAAAGTTATTTTCGAGATTAGATCCTAATATGAGGTTATCCATATTTCTATTGCGTAGGAGTCTCAACAATACACGTCTTTTTTATCATTTTGGGCCAGTTTAAGTTTTTATGCCTACCATTTGGTTTAAAAACAGCTCCTTCTCGTTTTCAAAAATTGTTCAACAGATTATTCATAGACCTAATTAATTCTGGTGATTTAGTGGCGTATATAGACGATATATTAGTATTTACAAACACGATTAAGGACCACTTTGTAATTCTGAGAAAAGTTTTCAGACTTTTGTTAGAAAGTAAAATGGAGGTTACCCTCGATAAATGCGAATTTCCGTGCACCAATATTGAATTTTTCGGTTATGAGATAAATGAGAATTTTATTGGCCCAACAGGTAAGGGTATTGAATATGTGTTGAATTTTCCCGAACTCAAAAATGTAAAAGGCTTACAGAGCTTTTTGGATGTTGCGCAAAATTTTCGGAAATTTATCGAAAATTTTTCAATTTTTGCTAAACTTCCGTACTATCTTTTACAAAAGGGTGCAGAATTCATATTTGGAGACGAACAACCATTGATGCACTGCTATTCTAATGCAACGAAAAAAATATTTGAAGGTTCATCCGGCCTTTTATTTTTCGAAGTGCACGACTAAAGTAGAAAGTCGTTATCATAGTTTTGAGCTAGAAATTATGGCCATTTTTTATGCGTTGCGAAGATTTCAAGTGTATCATCTTCATGGGGTTGAATTTAAAATAGTAACATATTGTTCCGCATTAACATTTGCTTTAAAAAAAAAAAAAAAACGCTAGAATATCGAGATGGGTGATGGAACTTTAAAGTTTTGGTTATATGACTGAGCATCGTGAGGGAAGAGGGATAACGCATGTAAATGGGCTCAGTAGGTGTAACATGATATGCATTGTTAACGATAATTCATTTGAAACGAATCTCCTAATTTCACAAAATAAAGATAGCTGTATTGTCGATATTATAAAGAAAATTTAGGTCATGCAGGAAAAATGGTTTGAATTAAGAAATGTAATAATTGATCGAAAAGCGAATAATAGTAACACGCGTTTGTTCTATGTGCCAAATTCTATGGGAAAAAATATAATCGTTAAGTACATTGCAACAGTATATGAAACACTACAAAAATGTTATTGATTTTCTGATATGAAAAATAAGATTGTAGATTATATTAATTTTTACACGTGGATCATATTGACATTTTCGATTCGAGGGTAAAATCAAAGAAGCACATTTTAGTAGTAATCGATTTTTTTACTAAATTTACAAAACTGTACCCGACAAAAACCTCAAAGTCAATGGAAACAATTGCGTGTTTAAAGCAGTACTTTGTAGATTACAGCGAACTATGAATGTGTATATCTGACTGAAGAATATCTTTTACTTTGCAAAAGTGTCAGGACTTTTTTACGGTCTCGACTGGGTCTCCGGAAGTGATTGGGATAGTTGAAAGTGTCAACAACGTCCTAGGGCCCATGTTAGGAAAATTAAGCGATCACGACTGCGGTAGAGAGTGGCCAAAAGTTGTAGCGGAAATCGAATTCTCTATTAATAACACTGTACACGTATCTACAGGCGAGGAACTTGGTAAATTTTTTTTTTGCACTACGTACCAAAGACGATGCTAAATTGCAAGAGGAACAAAATCGATACACTAACAATGCCAATAAGAAGCGGAACGACGCGCATGAATATCACGTAGGCAATTATGTCATGCTAAGAAATTTTGATTCGACAAAAGGAGTCTCTCCCAAGCTGATCCTTCGTTTTTAGGGACCATATGAGGTTATAAAAATGTTGCCAAACGGTCGATATATCTTTGCGGATATTGAAGGTTTTAAAGTGACCCAGTGTAAATACGAAAGTGCGTGGGAACCAAAAAATATGCGACTCTGGTGTCCAAGTAATTAAACGTGTATGATTATGTCCATAAATGTCCGTACAATTGACGTTTTTTAGCGCGCTTCCGAGAACGGAGCAAGCCAGGATTGGCCGAACTGTAAAGGAATTAAGCTTATGAGTGAAGAACTGAATGTGTGTGTGTCTGTGTGCATTTCCTGAACGAAAAGGTCCTTTCGAATTTGATAAGGTACCAGTATTACGATCAATTGTGAGCCGAGGACAGAGCTTTTTCGACCGTGAAAGCAAGTACAACTGTATAATATTTTCTTTTTATTTTATTCTTTTGATAAATGCCTGTACTCTTTCAATTTGCAGTTTCTAAATAGTTCTTTAGAATACTTTCTAAGCCCCCATTCTTGACATTACATTCTTCTGTTCTAATTTAATCTATACTGTCCTCAACTAACTGATTCAGTATTCTCTTTTTGTGTCTGTAATCATTTTTACGTCTATCTCTTTCATCATCGCTAAGACCTGTCGCACATCGAGTTTCTTTAGGTTTGTAGGGTATTTACCGAAAAGAAACCTGGTTTTTTTATTTCATAAAATGAGTGTACAACATCTTAAAAATATTGGGTTACAATTTTAAGTTAATCGGAGCAAAATTAAAAAAGATGTGGTGTTATAAGTGAGCGACGTTTCGACCGCTCCGACACGGCTGAGTGGTGGAACGCGTACCTGCCGCTTAACTGAATAGTGGGATTAACTGGCAGATATCACAGGCAAGAGCAAAAAGAGGCTTTGGACATGCTGCATGAAAGTTCTATACTTTATGGACCTGGCAGTCACGATTCTGTGTAAGTATATTAAAAAATTTCTAATCTTTTAGTGTTAAATTTAGGTTTTTTTACTATGCAAAACTTTAAAGCGTTTTTCTCGCTATTGACGTTTTCAAAGCCGGTGCCAACTGTAACTTAAAATCTACTAGACCGATCCTTATCAAATTTGGTGCACTAATTCTATGCATAATTTGCAAGGACGAAACGCTGAGTTTTATTATTTTTTACAATTATTATTGTTTCTTGCACAATAAATACTGTCGATATTTTCTCGAAGATCGGTGTTTCCCTTTAAATTGTTACCAACACTTTAAAAAAATAAAAAAATAAAAAAACTCAGCGTTGCGACCTAGGGAAACTCATAAATTAATTAAATTTTATTTTATTTTTAGTTTCAGATGATCCAGTCTTGAGTTCTGCGTGGCACGGCAAAGTAAGTTTTTTCGGGGCGTATCCGAAAATTTACTTTCACAAGCTTAAAAACGCTTAATGTGTACTGAAAACTTTTGCAAATATTCTTAAAATGTTGTTTTATTATGTACCAATTACTAAAATAAAATTTCAACAGTCGTTCTTTCTAAAAAAAAATCCTTTAAAAATAGCCTTTTTTGAACGAATTAACCCTACTACCCTCTTAAGCCTACACGAAGAGAAATTTTAAGAGACTAATTCAAAAATAGCCAAAGCTGGAATAAGATCACGGAGCAGTTCCCTGACTTAATCTCTTGAAACTTCTGTCCGTCTAGCAGGTAGCTTTCTTTATCCATTCTGATTCCTTTTCTTGAAGGAAAAGTTAAGAGGTTCCAAATCGAGAAAAAAAATTACGTAAATTCGCTGTGATGAAGTGCTGAATTTCATTGTCCAATATTTTTTTCCTGCTGTTTGATTCCAGACGTGTCATATTGTCACTTTCAATTTTTGCATCAATTTAAAAATTGGCTTGTTTTATGCTTTTATTATTCAAATTATTATAAATAAATCCTGCTAATTGTACAAAGTTAACTAAAGTAAATTTTTATTTTTTAATAGTAGGGGAATCCCACCCCGGGCAGAGCTGCCAGATCGAGCTAGGAATTTACCCGCACTATACCTACCGTTTAGGAGCTACAAAACAGACGGTACATGATTACCACTGCAAGTTAGTGTGTAAGCCGAAAATGCACGATTCGAACTTCGGTTTTCTCAGGTAGAATCGGAGAACTCGGATATGTTCTGCTATATGGTTTGCTTACAAAATTTTGACAGCTGATGTGAATGTTCTTTAAAAAAAATGAAATACAGTTTAAAAATGATTAGAGATTCTATGACTTTCCGGAACCATCGCATGCTTTTGCAGAAGAGTCTAATCAACAGGGAACGTGTAAAATTACGTGGTGTTTTTAAAGTTTTAAGTACACATAAAGGAAATTTGAGTTTAGGCTATTTTTCTAGACATACTGAATAAGTTTTATTTTTCAATTTTATTTAAAATCGTAACATTTTTTAAACATTTATGATATTTCCGACATTTATAATACTAAGTAATGGATAAAATACCACAGTATCACAAATAAATTGAAACCGTTCAATATAAAGCGTTTTGATTAATTAAGGAATCTCTGAAAGAAATGATTTCAGATTGAAATTTTGAAAACTGAAAAATGTCAAAACGTTTAAAATTGAATTGTTTGTAAATTAGAGTTTTTAAAATGGGATCAATAAAAATTCAAAACTGATTAAAGCGTTCAAAATTTAATTTTCAAACATTTTCAACTATTTAGATGTAGATATACATTTATTTTTCACGGTTTAAACACCATACGCAACACATTAGTACATTAATGATAAAATAAACTACTTTCTTCACTATCGTAGCCTGTCCCGATGCGAGCAGATCTATCCACACGCCTCTAGGATTTTTATTTAACAAATTTGTAGCCAGGAATTTACTCCTTAATTCTGCGTAAGCAGGACATACTATCAAGATGTGAAAGTCATCTTCTAGTAGTTGCATATTACAACATCAGCACACAATATTCGGGTTAAAAACATACTTTGTTTTATTGTAGATTATTTTATAAGGATATGAACTAAAAAATCTAATCTGAACGTATATACGTAGTATTGGCAAAGGGAGTCTCAGATTCAAATACAGTTGGGTCCCATGTTCCAATGATAAATGCGGATAGATCTGCAGACAGCCGCACTCTATAATTCTTTCTCTATCGGTTTTTCTGAGTGATCTTTCATAGGAATGAAGAATACGGTTCTTGTTCTGTCGAAGGCTTTCCAGGTACAGGTGCTCCCACAGGCCCTCCAAGCCACATTCGGCAAGAAACTCCTCGATTTGAAGAGCCCAGTTGTATTTGGTGCAAGCTGATGGGATCGATGCTAATTGTTTTAATCTTTGGAAGCAAATCTTAGACAATCTCTGATTCGGCATAGCAAGAATTTGATCTAATAAAGAAAGAGCTGCCTTGAAAATTAAATAAGACAATGGTTCCTTTCCTATTTCAGTTCTCACAGCGCAACTGGGAGCGCGTGTTGGGAGCCCCAGGACTTTTTTATAAAACTTTAATTGGGCCTTCTCCAATACGGGACAGTATCGCAAACCCCATAATTCCGAGCAGTATAGTAATGTGCTAAGTGCCATACTACGGAAAAGTGTATCTTTCGTATACCACGAGTCGGATTTAGAGGCTGATAAAATTGAGAAAACTGCTCCCATCGCTAAATTGCAAGAGTTTATGGCTTCGTCTGCTGCCATTGCGAACAGTCCCGAATTAGCAAAAGGAATACCCAGGTATTTAAAGCCATTTACAATTTCAATAATCTTTCCTGCGTATTTGAAATCGGGGTTTTTTCTTCGTCGTCCTTTTTGGCAAATAATAATTTTCGTTTTTTTTTCATTTACAGCAAGGCTGTTTTCAGTACAATATTCATATAAAAATCTAAGTATTCATTGTAAGCCGATCGGAGAGTCTGCCAGAATCACTAAATCATCTGCATATGCGAGTAGTAAAATTTCACACAGTGAGTTGATGCAAACACCTCTAACTCCGTTCTTGATAAAATATTCCTCTATGTCAGACATATTCAGAGAAAATGGGAGCGGGCTCGGAATATCTCCTTGAAGGACGCCCTGCGTAATATCTACCGGATCAGATGGCCCTTGTTGTGTGCGGACAAATGTAGTAGATCTTTCATATAAGTTTTTCAGTAGTCTTACAAATTTCGCACTGACTCCTAAAGAGAATAACTTATGCCATAATTTCGCATAATTAATAGAAGGGAAAGCATTCGTAAATTCAACAAAAACAGCAAAAAATTCTGAATGATTGAATTTAAAGAGAATGTGTTGTCAATACATCCTCTCCCCTCTCTGAAACCTGCTTGCCATTCGGGGATTGCACTTGTTAACGTAGCCCATTTTTTTAAACGCTCAGTTAGGATTTGTGTGAATATCTTTACCACAGAGTTCATAAGCGCAATACATCTGTAATTAGATGGAATTGATCTATCACCTTTTTTAAATAACATAAAGGCGACCACCTTCCCCCATGAAGATGGAATTTCTTCGGATTCTAGAATTTTATTAAATAAATTTTCTAAGTATAAACACCAATTCTGCGGCAGCATTTTGTAAAATTCATAAGGTATTGAGTCGGCGCCTGGGGCTTTCCCATTTTTACAATTTGATAGACTTTGAGAGAGCTCAGAGCTAGAAATTTCTATATCTAATATTGGGTGTCTAGCATCAATAAGTAGCTCGTTATAAAGCGAGCGTACAGGAAAGTTTTGCAATAAAAATTTGTTCCATAAATCTGGACTGATGCAATTACTAGTGGCTGGACGGAATCTAAATTTATTAATTGCATTCCAGAAGTTTTTTGTATTTTTGCAGGAAGCTAAAGTGTCTAAAATTGAGGATTCATACTGTTTTTGTTTGTTTGTTAGCATTTGCTTGTATCTCCTTTTTAAAATTTTAAAATTCATGTTATCAATATAAGCAAAGGCAGATCTTCTACATTTCCTAAGACCAGCCCTGAGATCTCTCTTTAGGTGATCACATTCGGCGTCAAACCAAGGTTTGCCTCCTCTATCTTGTTTTGAATAGCGATCGTGTTTCATTTTTGACTTTTCAGCTGCCTCTTTAATGGTAGAGGTTAAATTATCATTTAGGAAGGTTACATTATTGTTTTTAGACAGTTGAATCGATCTGGCATAGTACATAAAATTTTGAAAGCTATTGGCATTTTCTTGTTTCCATTTTAAAAAAGAGGAAT
>JAAAKG020143792.1:0-33393 GCA_010014905.2 Druon quercuslanigerum
TTCAACCAAACCCTTCTGTACACTCCTCCAATTCACTCACCTCAAATTTCACCACAATTATCGAAACTCTCAGCAACTACAATTCCCGCTACTTTACACTTTCATACCGGAAACGGAAGTCTTGTATTTAAGTTTAATGTTTAATGTGTAAGTAAAATTGTTGATTTGTGGTGTATAAATAACAATTGCACACTTATTATTTGTAGAAAAAATTTAAGTAATTTTAAGAGATATTTCGAAGTTTTGAAAGAATTCAAAATTATCATGGAAATGTTAAAAAATTTCCTTAGAATCTTCCAGATTCTTTTCTGAAAAGTTTGTGAATCTTGTAAAACCTTTTTAAATATTCTTTTAAAATAATTTGTCAAAATGAAAAATCATTAACAAAATGTTTTTATTCTTTTGAATCCTTTCACAATTCTTCTAAATTTTTGGTTTGAAGTCTGCAGAAATCTACATTTTGTTTTAAACTAGGCTTTCATTTCAAGTTTTAAATTAATATTGATTCTTTTCAGAAGTTCTAAATATCTCTTAAAATTGCTAACATCTCTGGCACAGATAATAAGTGTTCAATTGTTAGTTATACATCCAAATTTTAAGGAAATTTTTTTTAATTGGCAGGATTTCCTAAAAATTGCAGGAAAAATTCAATTAATTTTAAAATATATTTAGGAGTTCTGTAAAAGGTTTCTAAAATAATTTTAAATTAGAACAAAAATTTTAAAACTTCTAGATTTTTCAAGATTTTGGAATAAAATTCTGAAGCTTTCCAAGGATGTTTAAAATATTTAAAATGAAAATAATTTCACTTATAATTTAAGAAGTATTCAGTTAAAAAATTTCAATTTTTCAATATTTAATGTTTCTAGCATAAAATTCCTTAAAATAATATATATTTTGAGGTTTTAAAGTTCATTGCTTGATTTTATACCTTAGATCATTAAAAATAATAACATGGACATATATTTTTTTAACTGAATCTGAATCTTTGAACTCTATAGTTTATAAAAGTTAAAGAAATAAAGAAATAAGAAAATAAAAAAATGTTTGCGTACAGGGAAAAAACCAGGAAATAACTAAGAATTTATTTTTTTCGATTAAAAGGGTCACCCTGAATACTCTTTCAAAAAAAGTTTTAAGCTGAAACGTTTTAAAGCATGTGGAAAATGTGAAAACTGGAGACATAAGTTTTCATCCGATATAAAATTTTAACACTTACGAAATATATAGTACTTTTAAATAAGTATTAGAAGATGAAAACTTTTTAGTTCAAATGTAAAAAATACTTGTACAAAGTAACTTGTAAGACGACATTCGACATACGTAAAAAAATTATAAATCAGTAAAATGTAGCAATTTCAAATTCAAAATATTTCCTATTAGTTAAAAAATTACGATGGATATGTTATATTTAGAGCTTTTACTAATGGGCAAAAAATAAAATTACGAACTGAATAAATAAAATTTTGCTGAATAACAAATTTTTTGGAAATATGCAAAACCCTGTTTTTTAATTTAGCTTGCACGAAAGAAACATTTTGTCATTTCTCTTTTTCGGAAAAAACGTTTTTCGTCATTTAGGATTTTTGGAATTTCAGTTTTTTACGATTTTGGAACGTTATATGCGCCATGAAAAAAAATGTTTCAATGTAAATTTGAAAAAGAGAACAGAAGCTATTAACAGATTTCAACAGTTTTTTCTTTACTTGTATTGGAAGTAGACATACACATTTGTATTCCGCAGCTCAAACGACTAACTTAATTTGAGTATTTTTACTTCATTCTACTGAAGAGTGTAGTTTTAAATTTACGTTGAAATGATTATTATAGTAAAAAAGAAATGACAAATCTAGGAGAGCAAAATTTATGAGAGCGATGTTAAACATATCAAAATTATAAAATTATAAATTAATTATAAAAAGTCCATTTGTTCTTTTCGACATGTAAAAGTAAATGTTTAGTCTTTCTCCTATTTACCCCCTTTTTCGTGAAAAAATTACCCTATTTCCCGTTTTTTGAGGTCCTTTTGCACTGTGATCCCTGCTGTTTTAAATTATGTTTTTCACCTGTTTCAGATGTCTAGAATCAAAAAGGTTGGCGTATGGCCTGTCGGTTTGGTTGGTGGTTTGATGGTCGAAAAACCAATTTGTGATAAGGAGACAAAAAAAGTCACTGGTTTTAATTCATTTTGGAAACCAGACAGACCATTTCCTGTTGACATGGCAGGATTTGCAATAAACTTGAAGCTCGTCCTCGGGGAAAAAGATGCCTGGTTTTCATACGATGTTCAAGGCGGATATCAAGAAAGTGAAATTCTGAGACAAATGGTCACAAAAGACGAGTTGGAACCATTAGCAGGATTCTGTACGAAGGTATAATCTAACAGTCTTTATTTTCTAAGTTTAAAACCCCAGGAATCGGTGCCTTTGCATATCCCTTATATTTACTGGAAGCCCTTAACATCCCCTGTTTTTCAGAACTTTCCTTAAAGCACCCTATCGAGGGGTGAACAGCTCGTGAAATCCGATATAAACTTGTTCTAAAGTCTCCCCAAATCTCTGAAAGTTAGTTAATTTCTTTGAAATATCCTGAAATAATGCGAAGTCAAGTAAAATCAGTGAAGTCAGGCGAAAGCTAGAAAATATCCTGAATAATGATGTTTCAGTTTATATGATCTCTTCAAAAAAAAAATAATAACAATAAAATAAAAAAAAATAAGCCCGTATGGTCTAATTATTTAAAGTCTCTGAGGACGTCTGAAATCGGGGAAATGCGCATAAACATTAAAAGCATTACATTTCTAGATTTCATGACAAGATAAACGTATTTTTACTATTTTTTGTATCAGTTTGCATTATCGGTTGTATACTTCATCTCAGCTAGAATTTCGAAAACAGTATCATCTGAAAAAATTATAAACAAATATTCTGAACACACATAAAGTGTAAGTGACAAAGCATTGCGTGGAAAAGGATTTAATTTGTGTATATTATGATCAATTTTGAACCAAATTTCAAAAACTTCTTGGATTTTTCAAAAGCTAATTTTGAAACTGAATTTCTGAGAAAAAAATTCACTTTTTATTTTCTTTATTTTTTGTATGTAGGTAGCTTACAATATCCTCTACAATCCCTGTAAATGTCAAGATTAGATCTCCTTACTTTTCGAGAAATAATAAAAAATATACGCAAAAAAAATTTTGACTTACTTTTTTCATTACTTTTTGAAAAATAAGGGAGGTCCCGTCTTGATTGGCTTGTAGATGACATTGTAAGCTATCTACATAAAAAATGAAGGAAATAAAGTTGGTCTTTTGCTTCAGAAATTCAGTTTGAAAATTAGTTTTTGAAAAATCCAAGAAATTTTTGAAATTTTTTGGTTCAAAAAATATATATTTTTTTAAACTGCGTACTATTACGAATAATTTTTTTAAAACCCTAATGTCCCTAAAACCCCCGAAGTTTTGAAAGTGTAAGAAAAAAGGAACCAAATGTACAATTTTGAATATCTCCTAAATTTTTTGATTTTTTCAATGAATAGCATTTTCAATTAATATTTTTGCTCAATGAATAGCGTAAATTTTGAATAAAATCAAGGCTTTCAAACCCAGCATTTTTTTATTATTAAACCATTTCGGGTTAACTTTTTTTATAATATATTGACAAATAATCACTGTATAAATGAAAAATTTGGTTGACTAACATATTTGAACTATTTCATGAATTTATGCACAATTTCCTTCGACAACTGACGAAGAAGACTTAAAATGTGAATATTAACTTCGTACCAGAAGACTACGATCTGAATAAAATTGCAATGTGTTAAAAAATGTAGGATAAGCGGCTAATATAATTCATGTGATGGCATTGCTATCATTAAAATTAATTTTCCACCTTTTGATTTAGTATGTACTACTTCCTCACTTGTTCATCATTTATAAATATTATGATTTAAAAAATTTTCCGTCAACCTCATACTGGTTTCCTCCATTTTAAAAAATCCAGCTCGATTAAAATAAATGTTTTTAAAAATTTTGGGCCTTTTATTAATAGGATACACTAGAAAAAAAATTTATTTGTCTATGTAATTAAAACTGAAAAAACAGTTTCTTCTCACGAGTCATTTTCGTGCATTTTAATATTAGTCTGTCTACGTATGCCTAAAAAATATTTTTAGTATCTCAATGCTAATTTCTAATTTATTTTCGTCAGTAAACATTCCTGTTCTGCTGAATGATTTTTCAATAACAACTAAAAAGAGAATATTAAAAAACACACAAATGGCTGCCTATGTGAAAAAGCCTACTGCTGTTCCAAGTCAGCAAAAAGCCCTATAAGTAGTTAAACCCCCTAAAGAATGTAAAGTTTTACCTAAACTACTCATTGTTATTTTTAATGCGTTTAAAAATATATGTGTAAAATTACTGCTTTACTCTGGTGAAAAATAAAACAAATGTTTTGTTCATTATTTTGAATCTTTGTAGGTTTACGTTTGGCATACAAGAACGGAGCAGCCAGTACTTAGCGCGGAGCAAGTCCTGATCAGAAAAGGAAAGCGATCAAATATTGGTATTGAAGTATGATAATACCTACCTACAAAAATGACCTCTTTTTTGTCTCCTTAATATTTCTGGTAATTTTTTATATACTTTTTGACTTTCATTTCGAATCCGAGTACGGCGCGCGACTAAAAAATCAACATTCGAGTATTTTCTTTCAAATTGCCAAATTCGGATATTCTGATAAAAGTATTCTCTATAAATCCTAACGTTTTGCAATATGCCATAGAAAAATTACTAGAGATTTTGTGAATTAAATGTGAAATCTAGATTTTATAATTTAATCTAAGTAGTTATGTCAAATTCCAAGTTGACCGAGAACATTAGAAGGAATATTTCAATGATCTTACAAAAGTGAGCATATCCGAATAAAGCACAATTATTTTCTTACAGGTAATTCTTCGGCTGTAAATATTTGTATTACCTTCTTTATAAAAGAGAATTGTGTTTTTATACTAATGTTTACAGTATTTTAAATATATACATTTTGTCTGAAGGTGGTCTTTGAGACCATAAACCGAACGAATGATTTGCTGTGTGAATTGAAAACTGGATGCAATTATTTTATAGTCTGTAATATTGTATAAATGTACACCTGCGTCCTATTTGCGTATATTCTGCTCCTTCTGCAAGTTGTCAACTGAACTTTGAGGGTAGAATAAAAAGAATACAATTTTCAAAATGTGTTTCTGTTTATTTAGAGTTTGACTTGGTCGCATACAGAAAAAGCATACATAAAAAATATACCTAACCGCCTAAAAAATTTACGACGAATCGAAACGATCTAGAAACTGGAAGATGCGTTTAATACTTTAATTTCAATAGAAAGCTACGAGATGAACGTCATTTTGTTTTTCGCTGCGTCGAAATTTCACTACCAATAAATTCAGCGATTTTTGGTTCTCGCGATACTGATAATAATTCTCGTCATTACAATAATATCGTAATACATTATGAGCTAATAAGTACTATAATATTTGGCAAACTCCTTGTCACATTACGTATAAAAGCTACTTGCGCGGAAAGAGCATTCGCGTTATTATTGTGCAGTTGTGCCTTTTTCGAAAATGACTAAAAATGCAGTAGAAGTTGTTTCCCCAGTGGGAAAATCGTTACGCTAGTCTAGAATTTCTCCAACGGATGCTCTATCCTCGCCAGAGTAAAATGTTCTGCCAAAGAGATGAAGCATAAATGCGGCGGATAAATCGAGGCGCCGCGTTTTATGTCCAATGTCTTCAGTTCTACAATATACATGCTATGTATTTACCAAGACTGTTCTAAGCTTATCAAATACTTATCACTAGGGAGAAACGTTTACAAGCATTTACAAAAACTTATCACATTTTTAACTGTCTTCTTACAAAAAAGCCTTTGCTTCTGAAATTTCGAAACATCGATATCATACACACAAAACGTGAAGTGCTGGATATTTATTAAGCTTAATGATAAGTACTATTTTGCAAGGTACCTGAAATGCCGGTATCTCGTGCCGTAATATACAAACGTATATAGAGAGATTTATAATGTCAAGGAAAGATCAAAGGAAGAAAATGAGTCGAAAAATTTTCAAGTGATCGAATCACCTCTCCTCCGAGCAAGGGAAATTAATATTTTATCTTTGACATTTAATCAGAGAGAGAGAGAGAGAGAGAGAAAAGTCCGCTCTTAGCTGTGCGTACTTATTTTTTTAACATCAGTGCGTGACTAATACTAAAAGCAGGCTTTAAATTCAGGTGCGTATTTTTTTACGCAGGTAGAAATGAAGCAGGGGAGCTGATTTTATCGCAAATCGTTAAAAATGAATTAAGATTAATATTATTTAAAGTTAAAATAGAAGATCAAGTCTTCAAATGTATAACACATCAACAATTAAAAAGTTGTCTAAACATAAAAATCTCTAATCATGAAACCTTTCGAATACGAAAGGCAGTTAGAGATGCAATCATTATTAAAAGATAAATTACTTTGAACATGAATCTTACCCATTCTTTATGATTAAAAAATAATCAGCTAACGGTCCTTGAAGATATATCGCGTCTCTTTGTCACTCGAGAACACAAAGTCGGTGTTTTTGAACGTCACTTCAAAACAGAATTTAAAGCAACTTTTACATAATTTGTTGTTTAGATGAAAAATAGTCGACAATAACACGTAATTGGAGTTGCAAGAAGATGAGGAACACATGCGGGATCGGGCGAGTCGAACGTGCAAAACTGGTACAATACCCTATATAATATACAAAACGCTCGACTCTGAGCCTATAAGAGGAATCAGTCTTTGAAAAAAAGGGTCGACCCGATCGATGACACTAGCGAATGTTTAGCTGAAATACAACCAGAAACTTAGAAGCATTAACTACGCGCAAAAAACAGTGATTTAAAAAGTTTGGTCAAATAAAAGAATCAAAAAGATGTAATACACGTATTTACAAAGTGCCACAAACTCTAAATGCAAAAAAATCATATTACCCTCGACATTTTTAAGTGCAAAGTAATGGGAATTTTTTGCAAATCGTTTGAATCGCACGCTCCAAGCCGGCGTACTAGATCGCAACCATCGTAAGGATGTTTCTTCTCGAAGCAGTGACCACTAACAATTATTATCGATACGCTTAAAGTGTGCTAAATTTTGTACATTTCCTTTCTCTCGCTTTAGAATGGCCTAACTAAGTTTATTCCTCTTTCTATTTTTCTTCACTAGGGTGCAACGATGCGGTACTTTTGCAGGCTTTCACTAAAGCTTCACTACGGGGATTCCCTTAAAACTGAGTAGAAGCAAATGAAAAAAGTTGAAATCCAGCATGCATGCGTTCTGTTGCATTAGTTTCCATTTGTCGATATTTCTACTCAATTTCTTGGGAGGATCGTCTATTCGTATTTCGAAAATTTTCAGGGACTTTGAAATCATGATCGAAAATATTCTACATTTGTCAAGATTTTGAAGAGGTTTAAACAAAAATTCGATTGCAATGTATTTCAAATTGAAAGACGTTAAACCGTCAAAAGTAAAATTTTGAATATTAACTACAAAAGCCTCTTTTAAATTCGGCAAAATTATTTTTGTTTAGAATCGATGAAAACTTTCAAATTTTTTTTGTGTCAAATTCTACATTGCGCTGTGCAGAAAAGACTAACTGCCGTCATCGGTAAAGTTACCGAATCTTTTAACTTTACATACATATTACACGAAATACTTTAAAGATTTGTACCAGGATCATGAATTTAAAATCAAAATCCCTCGACCTGCATCAATTGTCGAAGAAAAAGAACAATACGATGCAGGTTCTAATAAGATGCGAGTCAACGTACACAACGCCAGATTAGGAAGATAAACAAACGTTAGTAATATTATAATCCAAAAATCTTCTGTTGACTCGAAAAATCCAAAAGCAAAGGAATAGAAAGGCCACTTCGTTAACGATCTCTTTGGTTCAATCCGAGCGGATCTTAGAAATCGCGCTTCTGTCATTATTTAAGCACATAGAGCTTTTTTGGGGGGTTTTAAGTTCCGTCCGGAGATCGCGATCTGAACCATTTACAATCTAGTACGCCGGAAGAATATCTAGACGGCTGAGTCTTTGCCAACGAAACCCGTCTTTGCGATGGACCTTTTGCCATCGAATGTGATGGATGTCTCTCGGCGGAGTCCGGAATCGATGATTGGTGTGATCTTCTTTTCTTCTCGCAGAGGTTCCTTCTCATCTCTGAAAAATATAGAAGGCAATCTGAATTTAGCAGCTGAAGCGAACTGGGTCGAGGAAGCAAAAATGCGACGGGGGATGCAAACACGGGTAAGTCTAACGCATGCCAAAATCAACACAAATTTCATCAGTTACGAAAAATAGGACAAGATGCTTCGGTAAAAATTACTATCTTGGAAACCCCCATTTTACGCAGTGGATTTTTTTCCTGTATACGCATTTTGATCATCAAACATAAAGTCTAAAAAATAAACAGAATTTTAGTTCTATTACATTTTTGGCTACAAAATATTTCTTAATTCAAATCTAAACTTAGCGTTCTGATGCCGAAAACAATTTTCCGCTCATTGTACAGATAACAAAAACATCAATGAACATAAATATAAAAGTTTTATGTGAAAATAACTTCCATAATATAAAAACAAACAAAATGATTTGATTGTACTTTAAAAGCATTTTAAAAAGTTTAATTAAAATTATACTAAAGTTCATTCTAATTTACAACATCCATTTTATTAAAAAATATTTGTCTCACTTTTATCAAATACCTTTCTCTCTTCCAAGCTATTGGTTTTATAATATATCACTAATTTCTTTTAAACAAAACTCATTATTAATTCGCGAAAAAGATACTCCATTTCTTTAATTTCAATAACACGCTCAACCTGTGATTTCAACGTAAGATTTATAGCGTTTGTTATATTGTTTGCCTCTTCATGGAAAAATGAAGATATTTTTACTAAAACTTGAAATATTGAGATTACAGAAAAAGACAAACCTTTGATTTTTTTAAATGTTGAAAGTATCAATTTTATACTTTTACCGGCTGTTTTAAAAGGTGAATATTTGTAAATGAAAAAGTAGCAATACCGATTCATATATATTATCATGAGCTATAATTGTAAAACAAAAATATTTTAAAACATATTCTAATTAGCAATTATTAATAAAGCAATTATTAATAAAAGCGTTAAAAAGTCAAACCCTGAGAATTGAAAAATTGAAATTACACTGTCCTACACGGTTTTGTCGCAGGAATATTTCTGGTCATTTTTTATAGATTTTTGAACTTTGATTCTGAATATAGCAACAAAAATGTTCCATCGCGTCAAGAAGAAGGTTCTACCACCTCTCGTCTATTGTTTAAGACAAAAAAGCAGGACAGTGTTATTTAATAAATAAAAATAGTCTCGTGTAAAAAGAGAGTTCAAAAATTTAGAGATAATTTGAAACCTGTTATTAAAACAGTATAATTACTGAATAATCGTGACTAATAAGACAAAATATGTAAAAATGGGCATAAAATGAAGATCTAAGATTCATCCAGTTTGAAAAATAAATCACAAAAATAAAAATGATTAATTTACAGATAATACTTTCCTCTTTAAATACGATCGAATTCAATTACAAACAAAATTTAATTAAATTCACGTACAAAAAAGTTATCCATAATCTTGAACTGTTCTTGGAAACAGCTGGAAAAAAAATTTGAGAATAGTAGACAACACGAAGGAATTCCTTCGTGGCAGACAAAAATACACACTTAACAAAAACGCTATGTGCTTTTTTTTAAAGGCACGATGAAAAATGATCATGCAATGTGGCGAAAGCAGAGCTAATAATGATCATGTCCTAAGCCAATACAAAGAATATGTACATAAATAAAAATTACGTTGTGTGTACTCGATAATCATTGTATGGACACAGAAAGACAAAAGAGTAAACGAAGAAAAGAAAATCACATGCTCGTCTTTCTTTTTTATCCGGGTGCATATCATAGCGTTGAATTATTCTCTTGGAAAAGTAATTCAGATACCACAAGAGGCTCCATTTTCATTTTGGTGGTATTTTATTTTAAGAAATCGATAACCTTTTTGAATAATGTATTATCCCCTTGTTACATACCATTAAAAGATCTCATCTCCGCTCGTGCTTTCCTGTCTTGTACGTTAGAAAGCATTTTATCTTCTACTTAGATGATTAATCTTAAATTTCTTCAGGTTATAGATCTTTATCAAACAGTTATACCTTGTGATTTATTTATTTAAAAAATCTAACCTAAATTAACATAAAGTATGAATTAAGATACGCACTAAAAATAAATATACCAGAGAGCAAATAAGAAATCCTGCGCCGTGAGTCTGAAATTCTGTATTCGAATAATAGAGTAGATAGCAAAGACAAAACAAAGAAGAACGAAATCTTCATGCCTAGTAGAAAGCTGTATTCAGTATTCCTCAGTGAGGAGCCATGCTTCTTACAAGTTTTAAATTTTTGTTTCTTACATGGCAGTATGTTTGACCAGTCTAATGGTACTTTTACCACTATCCGTATCTTGGATGGCCGTGACTCCGGCGACATTTGCCATTTTTTGGTCGCAATATGGTAGTGGAAACCGCCAACCGTAAAGACTATCGATAAGAAAAAGAGAAAAGAACGAGAGGGTGAGAGTCTCTTCTTCGACTAAGTTGAAAATTCCTAAACTCTAATAATTTAATTAATCTCAATTATCTTGAAACTTTATCTACTACAAGCATAAATACTAAATTTTTTTCTAACTATACTCAGTAAAAAGTATTTTTTATAAATAGGTAATAACGATGCCTCCATTCAATCTGAATGTATCTGTTGACAGCGACCTTGTATGAGAATATTTCCTATGATCATACATAGCGATTAGCGCATAGAGTTTCATATACGGCGCTGTCAGCAGATACATTCATACTGAATTAGGTATTTTCACTGCAATCACCAGTTAACTTCACTTCGTTGATTGCTGAGGGGAAAATAATGGACCAAATGCATGCGATTCGGTCCATTTTCACAGTTTTAATTTGTTAAGAACTATTCAGTCGCATTATAAAATGATAGTAATTATTATTCATTATCAAGATATTACAGAAATAAATTTTGTTCCATGCATTTGGTCGATTGTTTTCTCCTCAGTTTTAACGAAGTAAAGTTAGCTGATGGTTGAAGTGAAAATACCTAATGGAGGTGTCGAATTGTATTCCTCAAAAGATCTTTTATAGTCGAGAAAAAAGTAATTTATTTACTTAAAGAAAATTAAATAAAAACTTCCACTATGATTTACTCACGGTTAAAAGTTTGCGAAGGTGTTTCGTTCAGGTTTAAAAATAATAGACTTTAAAATTTAGTATCATGAGAATTCTCTATAGTCTGTAAATTATTCAAAAATAGGTTAAGATACGAACTGAAGGTGGCAGACCAATTATTTTTAATTGTTTACACAATGCACATGCTCGGATTCGACAATGACAGAAAAATAACTGGTCTGCCAACTTTAGTTTATAAAATATAAACCTTAGGAGCCGAATTTATGAAATAAATTCATTTTGAAAAAAGTAAGATACCTTCGTATTATTTTAACAGCGAGTAAATTGTAGTGGAACTTAATTATGTATACAGCCTCTCAGTTCTGGGAATCTCAGAAAATCGAAATGTATTTAAATACATATTTTGATACTTTTAAGCCTTTCAAATGTAATTGAAAAACGCCTTAATACACACGTGCACCTTTTAATAAAATTTAAAGCTAACATATAAATAATTAATTTAGTATTTAGAGGCTAAATGAAACGTTAATAAAGAAAAATTGATTATAACGATAGCTCGGATTTAAAAAAAAAACCCACAACAAGTTTCAAATAGAAGTCAATAGAATGTCCCTGAAGTAAGTTGTTTACCCTCCGAATAGGAAAAAATTATATTCATAAAGATGTAATCTGTGTGTTAAAATAAAGAGTGCGATCTAAATATGAGTGAGTTAAATTCGTTTTTATATTGAAAAATAAAAACAAAGTGATCATGTGCGATGCTTGACGACATGAGAGCGCCAGACTTGCCAAAGCACAATATATCAAATATGTAGTAGAAAACAAATATAAGAGTGAAAATGTAAAAACTGACCTAAGAATCAATGAGAAATTTTTAAAATTCAGAACGGGTTTTTAGATAAAAACAAGGTCAACTTACCTTCCGAGTTTTGCGTCTTCTTCGTCCACTGGTTTTCTTCGGGACCTTTCACACATGTAGAATATGATACCTGAAATGTGAATTAAAAAATGTTTCGAGAAGGTGTTTTAATTCAAAATCTTCAATGTAAACGCTAGTGTCAAAATAATTTTTTTAACGAGTGAATCATTTAAAAAAATAATGTTTAATTGTTTACCTGTTTTTTGCGCGCAGCAGCAAATTACGTCGATAAAAACGATGATGACGACTAGAACGGCAACCACAATACCAATTATGGCCCCGCTTGAAATCAATGTTCCTTGATGGTGAACAACGGGGGGATCTTGACCTTGAAAAAATAAGACAAATCTTAATGTAAAATCTCTATTAAAATTTGGTATTGGTTAGTGCAAAAGCGGTACTGAAAAATGTTTGGTGATGAACTACCACCGCGGAAACGCGGAGAAATCCGCGTACATTTTATAAATCAACATCTAATCTAAACTCTATAAAAGTTTCCAACGTTGAACCTAAAGATTTTCTAAAAGAAAAACGTTTGCATGACAATTATTTTCAAAGCTTTTCCAAGAGTACAGGCCAAAATGAAAAAAAAATCAAAAACTATTAAAGCATTTATAAATATAATTTGCTTATCCTATTCATAATGAAGCTCCTAAATTAAACTTTGTCTTTTCATTTTTTTAAATCTGTTCTTGAAAAATTCCAAAGACGTACTGGTACATACTGTGTGCTAAGAATTTTTAAGTGCGACATCACCAAACAAGTTTTCGCAAATCTGTTAAATCACCTGAAAAGAAAGAGAGGTGCGCCAAAAATCCGTCTTTATCGGAAGCATATGTATGTACAAACAGAACGAAAAGTAATGTAGTAATAATGAAAATAGGAAAACCAAACCAAAGATTTTAGCGGTATCACACGCACGAGATTTCTAGGGAAGATGGTTAGTGAACAATTTCAATGCGGCACGAGAGGAAAGTGGAAGAGGAGAATTCGATAGTACAGTGATTGCCAAGAAGTTCATGAAAGGAGAAAAGCCCATTTGTTTTATGGTGTTAGTTCTAGGCGCTACTACTCTACGTAATTGCTTTACACCACACAAGCGTTTTTTAGTGTACCCTTTTTCTTCTTGCTCCTCTACAAAAAAATAAAAGTAGGATGTATACAGTCTACGATGTTTAGCAGTGCTTTCATTGGTCGTATATTTACCAGTTCTGTCGGCTTGAGTCGGTTTTCCGCAGGGCAAAAAGCAGGCGAAAAGCGAAAAATAAATGAAGACGGCTGCGGAGTGAACCATCTCAAATTGCGACTTTATCTTTTAATCCCATGTTCGCAGGAAAAGGGCCTTCTTTGTCGATAGAGTTACGTATAGGGACATCTAGATTCTAGAAGGATAATTGCCCGACATTTTAGGCCCGGAACTAACTCTCTAGGTTGAAAAACAAGTCAAATGTATGCTCGTTCGGGACATAAGTATAATGTTACTAGATCGAGCATAGATTGAAGTATGAATTCTATTTTGCAACCCCCCAAGAAAGATACTTTTAAACTTAACACACAAAAATGTCACCATATCCTAAACTACAATGGACAACATGAGCCCTTTCCTTGCGGAGCGTCACAAATATTTCTTTGAAATTACTTATAACCTTGTTAGAAACTATCATATAAAATTGGTATTAATCCATTAATCGGACACATTTAAAATCAGGCAGCTAGATACTAGCTATGTAAATTTGAAGTCACAGGATCTCGGGGCGACGAAATAGGTTGTATTTTTTAGAGGAAATTAGGTAAAGATTCAACTGCTCCATGCAAAATGGGATCAAGTTTGGATAACTTCGTACAAAGAATCAGGCTTGGATTTGATCCATTTATGGAATCGAGTCCATTTTGATCGATTATGACCTTTTGTAATCAAATAAATAAGCAAGCTGTTTTGCAATATATGATGGAATTCTATGTAACAATTTAAGTTAAATGAAGGAAAATAAAATTATTCACTTTCTTCGATTTTCACGTTATACTTTATCAGAAATTCGTACTTTTTATGACTAAAGTACTTTGTGAGGATAATTTTGTAATAAAAGCACGGCTATACAGTAAGATTTGTTATTCTAGTAACAATGATACTTACGAGTACTTATCAATTTACGGAGCAAGCGAAACTTGATTTTTCATACAGAGTAGCCGTGACATTTCTGATGATTTATACAGACTTATCCGAACTTGATACTATACTACATGAAGCAGGCAACATGGACTTTTTTAAAATCCCTATTTGCATAAAAATATTCTGTTAAATTACGCGTATTTGAATTTTAAAATCAAATAGGTAAAAAGCTATGTAGGTAAAAAGTTAGGAATGATTGCCGAAAAGCTGACCGTTCTAGACAATAAGATTTTCTAAAACAAATAATTTCCAAAACGCCTAAAATATATATTTACTTAATGAAGGATAACCTAAGAAAGTATGAAAATATAAAATTAAAAGATTAAGGAATGTATTTGCAGCATCACCAAACAAAGAATTTGTAGGGCAGACTTTGAAGAATTTAAAAAATCCCCAGCTCCAAGATATAGAACTCTACTTTTGAGTTTATCTTTCTCAACTCAATACAATGATACATGTGAATCTAGAATATTTAATAAATCGTGTCAATATTATTTAGCATTTTTAATGCTAAATTTTTAGTTTAGGAAACTTAAGTGACACGACATTTTGCGTACTTTTTTATTTAAGATTTTTAAACAAAGTCGTCTAAAATTCTGAATCTTTACTAAATTGTACCTTAATGACTTTACGGAGATGAGTTTACAAGAATTTATTATTCCAAGAAAAAAGTGGGAAATGACTGGGACTTAAAAGTAGTCAAGTTTTTGACAATCAACTCTATATAGTTTAAAGAATTGTTTTTCATTTTTTGAAAAACAAAATTCAAATACTTTGAAGAAAGTTTGTTTCCTCAAATTGGAATAAAAAATAAAAATATTTAGTCGGCGACCGATTCTGCGACTTGAAGTGAGTCAGTCTGCCTGATTGGTCTATGCATACTATTTTTTATTGTATTATTATAAAGCTTTTGTATTCATTAACGAGAAAGCTAGCGTGAAAGTGAAAAATTTGAAATTGATTTATCCGCAAGCCGATCTTTCTCAGTTTTTCTTAGACACTCCATGTATTTCTTCGGTCGTTGTATAATTATTTACAATAGTTTTGTTTCACAGATGACAAGTACGTATCCCTTGCTTATAAATATGATCGTAGAATGGTATTTACGTGTAATTAAACCTATGTGTAAATTTATACATATTATATCTATCTACTCTAGAAATAATTCCGATGTTTGTCACCGGTGTGTAAAAATGGTGGCAGTCGCGCTTGTACTAGTATACGCATTAACAAACAACAAAGAAGAAGAGGAAGACGTCTTTCTCGATTTCTTGATTTGAAACAAATAGGCGACAGCTGAAAGAAACTCGGAGACATTAAAGTGTTACTCTACTCGTATTTGTTCCCCCTAATTCTAACTTGGGCAGTCGTCGAAACTGATCCAGTAGATCTCGACAATAGCATCCCATGACTATTTATAATTTGTTTCCTCTAAGAGGTGCAATCCTCTTTTTCACTCGATTTCTTCACTTCTATACCTCACTCCCCGAATTTTTTCAACCCCCTTCGTCTCTTTTACAAACTAAGCTGCACAAGTAAAGCAAAATATAGTAGAAATGAACTCTATGGTGCGAAACTATCAACCCCCCCCCCCCCTCCTTGTCGTTCATTTTCACTCTTCTTGTTGGAGAGCTATTTGTAGAAACTCGCAGAATGCTCACTTTGCTTTTCAAGTGAAACTTGAGCTATTATAAATGACGAAGGGGACCTAATTTTCACGAACTTTTCAGGAAAAACAATTATTGGAAAAAACTTCTCGCAACTTTATACGTTTTAAAAAAACTATCATTTGTTACAAATTAGAGAGAGAGAGAGAGAGAGAGAGAGAGAGAGAGAGAGAGAGAGAGAGAGAGAGAGAGAGAGAGAGTGTGTGTGAAGCTTGGAACATTTTAAAGGAACAATTCGTTCAGCGTCAAGCAGAAAAAAGAACACACCCTTTCTCCTTTTTCACTCTCTTTTCTTACTCCTCCTTTTTGTCACTTCTCATCATTATCTGTCGACTATTGTCTCTGGATGAGAGTTTCACACCAACGAGTTCATCTTTTCCCCGTTGTAATAAAGTCAGTTTTTAATGCAATCACGAAAGGAGCCTCAAACTTCTTTAATGGCAATGCTCCTCCGTTATTTTAAGTTTCGCTCTCAATTTACCGCCTTCATTCGTATAATTTACGTGCAAAAATCAGACATATAAAACAATTCGGAAATGACATTCTTATTGGCATAAGCAGATTTCTGAATTACAAAAAAAGATTTTCTTGGTAGGGTTTTCCAGTCCTCAGTGAAAATATAAAAAAAAAGCTTGAGAGCAGAAAATATTTTCTCCTGCCAGCTAAAAAATATATATTTTACGTTTAAATACACTTGAACTTAAATTATGATTCAAGCTTTCCGGTAGAATTGCAAAGCGTTCAGAAAAACGAAAGAGATTCGTTAAGAAGAGGAAGCAGCACATGAGGCTAATTGAATACAAAACTTCTAAAACACGATGACAAATAACGAAGGACATGCCATGCGATTTAGTGTATTGTCCCAGATATTATTGAAACTCAATAAACAAAAACTGATATGAATCCTTAAGTTTGCACTAAGCCAAAAGAAACATAACTTCGTTGAACGTTAATTCATTTTCGTTGCTTGCAAGATTGAACTTAGCCACATAAAAATGTGAAGATGACAATGATAATGAGATTTCGGTAATACTAACGGTAGCGACAATAAAGAAATACTAAAAAAGTAAAATAATTATTATAATAACTAATTTAATACTTAATAGTAGGTAATAATATTAATACAATAATAGTAACACTATAATCGTAAGGATTATAATCCATATCTCACAGAACATGCGCACTAAAACACGTATCTCCGATACTAATCAAGCAGGATTATTAATTTAGGAAAAAAAAGGAAATAAAAATAATTGCAAAAAAAACTTAATCTGGAGCAGAAGGAAATAAAAAAAGTGTACAAAGTATTTTTGAAATGAGCCCAGCCACTTGGTCAGATCTAAATCGTTCATGCAGTTATCAATTCGTGTAAAACTATTCTATGGGTTATCTCGAAGAGCTTTAGAAACAGAGTGTACTTCGGATTCTTTGGCTTTAAACATGATTGCATGGACCAGAATACGATGTAAACCTGTGAAGATTCCGCTACTATTCTAGATACTTTTTAAAACGTAAACACTTTTTTAAAAAATCCATGTTTTTTTCTCGATAAAAACGGATTTTGCACAGGATTGGACAACGGTCTAAAAAAAAAGAACAAAAAACGAAAACTATAAACACGCATTAGCAGGATCAACTTTCTCTTGAAGAATTCTTTCCTATTCGATCCTCCCAACACTTTTTCCCCGTCTACTTTGTAAACGATTATCTAAAAATACTTTTGCTCTGCTAACTCGCTAAGACACAAGCGAAAATATCTTGGGTTGCCTCTAGGAAAAAATAGACTTTTACGATTCAATCGAAGACATCAATCGTCAGCTTTTCGCTTCATTTCTTATAAATTGCTACAGGCATTTGGCAAGTATTTATTGGGCAGTAAGTTTTAGGCATAATGCACATCAAACACTAAATGCAACGCCATCAACACTCAGATTTTTTTTCATATAATGTTCTCCTATCTGTAAAAACCACGACATTGTTAAGTGAAATTGAAATTATTAGCTAGTTCATAAATTACGCGAGGCCAAGAATTTTATATCTGGTGTAGACTTGCGCATACTCTAAGCTGCTTTAAAGGAAGTCAAGATATTCGTACAAAAATGAAGGAGGACTTATGTAAAAAGAACGTACCAGTACGTTTTCAACAATGAGCATTCAACAATGAGTATAAACACTTTTTCAAACAAAGAATTGAGAAGTCTTTTAAAAGCGAAGCCTTGTGTTGCGAAAAAGAGTTTTGAAAGACAGATAATTAATTTCGGTAAATTCAGATTCCTATTCTGATCTTACCCGAAAAGAACCTGACACCGAAAAGTATTTTATTTTCTGCTTTCCCGTCTTAAATTTACCAGATTTGAGACTTGATTTTCTGTTCTATTTCGGCTTCACTTTTAATTCGGGATAGAGATGTTTTCCTCTGTTCTTGAAATCTAATCTAGCATCGCGAATTATCTTGTCTTTACTAGAGAAGCCATGAACCTCAATTGGTGGATGCTCATCTATTTGTCAAGAATCTTAACTTCGGAATGTACCGCTTCATGTGGTCGTATTTATTCTACAAAATCTATAACTATATTGATGGACTACAAAAGCACATTGGCTTGCTCGCGATTCTCGAAGCCCTTTTAATTTTCGCGACGAGACTAGAGTAAAAAAAGGAGTGCCTTTGCCTCTCTGCATCTCAGGTATGAACGCTGATCACAGTGGTTTTGTGCATTGTTTTAGAATAATAAGATTACTGAGAAGGGGACGCACTCTTGAGCCTTCGACGCGAAACTCGATAGGCATGTTTGCGATATAAACAATTGTAACAGGTACAGTCGAGAGTAATCGATCGTAGCATAGTCCCTTGAACTCTGGAAAAGTAGTTTTTTTTCACTTCTACGATTCTGATGACGACTCTAAATGGCTAGAGATAGGATCGTTACTGCTGTGGCAAAGGCGGCCACCACGGAGAGCTTGCAAGTATTCCCAGAAGATAATATCGAGTAGTCCACAGTGACGCCGGATGATTCTAAATGATAATAAAAAGTGTCTCTTGTAGATACGTCGGTGCTCTTTCTAACATACACACGGCTTAGGAACTAAGGTATGTGCCTACGAACTCGACTAGTACTCTATGGAAACTAGAACAGAGCCAAAAAAGCCTTGCGTATCTTGAGTTACGTAGCTTTGGAATAAATTGTGAAAAGCTGGTGCTTTGAATAAAATCGTGTCAAGAGAAAATATCAAAGGAAATCAAGAGCGAAAGAGCTTCAAGAACGTAGGATAATAGCAATCCTTCATTCTCTCATTATTACTCTTTACTTTTCATAAAATCAAACCTCAAATGTCTCGGAAGTTGTCGCCGAAAACGAAATCTGTCGGTAACTGAAATTTCCTTGGAGATTTATCGATCAGAGTGTAAGCTTGTTAATCCTGAAGGATCATTTTCATTGTGTAAATGAATTAAAAATATAAAGTATTCATAATGACCAACATTTTTATAATTATCTTGAATTCATCTTAAATTCTTATTAATTTTCTTGAATCATTTTTTATTATCTTGCATTCTTTTTAATTGATTCAGATTTAAGACTTTAATGAATTTGGTTGGATTTTGGTTAAATAATTGATGTTTCAAATGATTTCTCTGGGCTAAACATGAATTAGTTAAAAATCGCTTTTTGAAAAACAAAATGTCAGTAACTGATTTAATTAGTGATTATTCTCAGATCAGTTCTATCAAGTTTAATTGCATTTTTTTAATTCTTTGTAATCCCTGGACTTTAGCTTACTTCTATTGGATTTTTTAGAACTCACTTCACTTTTTTTCAATTCTATTGATTCTTCAGAATTAATTTCAATTATATTGAATTCAATGGAATTTTTCTTAATTCTTTTATTTCTTCAATTTGGGTGTACATCGATATTGCAAATGGAATGAAACTCTTCTGAACTAATTCAAATTCACTTGAATTATTTTATTTTTGAATCTTTTAAATTATATGTACATCAAATTTCAAATTAAATCGAATTAAACTCTTTCAAATTCGATGTCCACGTTTGAATTCTTTGCATTCTTCAAGTTAGGCGTATATCAACATTTCAAATGAAATGAAACTCTTCTGAATTAATTTAAATTTACCTGAAATCTTTTATTTTTAAATCTTTAAATTTTTGAATTTATATTTACATGAAACTTTCAAAATAAAATTACAAGCAACTCTTATAGAACCTTTGTACCCGGATAGCCCAAAAGTTTCCATGAAAATACCTGGAACATTCCAACGGAAGGTTTGGGCAATTCCGAAAAATGTTCAAGGAAGGTTCCCGGAAGTAAGTAAATGTCCGCATATCCAGGAAGATTCCCAAGGAAGGTTCCTTTCTGGATTAGCAGAGATTTACCTACTTCCGAGAGCCATCCTGGAATATTTTTCGAAATTTTCCGAACCTTCCATTGGAATATTCCAGGAATTTTATATATGCGTTATGACTTAATTAGAGTATTAAGTTTAAGTATTACATCAAACGCAGAATAAGAGAGGGAGAGGTTGTACGAACGAACCGTGACGTAGAGAAAAGTTGAGCAGCCCTGACCACTCATGATTTTGAATAGACTGTACTTTCTGCTATGATAAATCAACATTATTATCTTTCAATATTGTCCCAAAGCGTTATTTTGAAAATATACACACATTTCTCATTAGTTTAATAAGTTCATGTATTTATCTTTTTATTGTCGGTTAGTATTTTTGTTGTAATGTACAGAATTTTTAAGACTTCATTCATAAAAAAAAATTTGCTGTTATTCAATATTATAATAAAGTGTCAAAATATTATGATTTTCTCGGTGGCCCGGGACTACCCGACGCCTTTTTTGAATAAACTTTTATAGACCTGAAGTATATCCCATTTATTTCATATATAATAACATTATTCTTTGCATAACTGCATTGGAATTGCTGGTAAAAGCACTAACCCATAATTAAAGTTTTACATCACTATTTCCATCGATACCGACTAGATTATTAATAAAAAAAAAGCTTAAGTGGATCCCGAAACTCCCCCAATACTTGAACGGCCCTCAAATTTAGGTGCACTTTAAAATTTCAGGTTTAATGTAGCTCTTTTAAAGTCAGCTCAATTCTATTAAATGCATTTGAATTATTTGTATTCTTTTAAACGAATTTTATTCAACAAGATTTGAGGCGATTATACCCTCGTATAAGACAAAAAGTCAGGTATTTAAACTAACCGGAAACTCGAATGTAAACATTTGCAAGATCGAAAATGTACTCTGTTACATACCTAGCTTTCGATAGATCTCCAATTCAGTCCTTCTAAGACTCATGTAATATGGAAACAATATCAAAATATAGACTTACCTCTGCTGGTCTTGATTCGTATGGTTCCTGGTTCACTGAGCCCAAATACGTTGCGCGCTCTGACTTCAATCTTGTAGTATGTATCGGCGGAGAGAAACTTCAACCAATAAACCGTTCTTTGTCCTTTCTCTATCTCAGTTTTACAACTATTCGGTACTTCCTCCCACTCTCCAGCAACTCTCTTCAGTGGACAGTACGTAATTTCAAAGTGCGTTATCGGTTCTCCGTTGTCAGGAGGTAACAGCCACGCGACTTCGTACTGATTAGAGAAGGGAGACATTTCATATTCCCCTCCATGGGCATTTTGGGTTCGCATTTTCGGCATTTCTGGGCTCGATTTCTGCTGTGTTGATTCTGTAATTTGATTACCCCACTTTGCGAGACCTACTTCATTTCCTGGCGCAAAACGGAAGTCATAATTCCTCTCCGGTTCTAGACGCTCCAGAATGTAAGTAGAATCTGAAAAAAGGAACATGAAAAATCGATAAGTGAAGATCTTGTTTCGCCACGCATAGTGACAGACTGCAAATTTGAACCCTATAATTAAATCAACTTACTTGCAGTCCACGTTCTGTTTAAAGCCTTATCCCATCCTTGATCTGAAAGTTTGTATTCTACACTGATCCTTCTAATCGGAAGTTCATCCTGTTGAGGTGGCAGCACCAAATCAAACGATGCCGTAGTCGCCGTCATTCGAGTGATCCTTACTTGGGAAAGCTGTCCTGGAGTTCTGCCTTCTTTAAGCACAAATGCGCGTTCCTTCGTTCCATGAATATTCGAAGCAATGCACTTGTAAGTGTTGAAAAAGCGGTTGTCCATGGGATGAACTATGAGAGAGGATATCGGCCCGTTGCCACGGATCTCGATCTGCGGGGATGATTCGAGTCGTTGACCGCCAAACAACCTCCACTCAATTGTCGCATTAGGGATACTTGTGGCTATGCAAGTCAAGTTGCCAGGATGGTGGTCCCATGCAAACACGGTGCGGTTATCTGTAGCCTCGAAGGAAGGAGGGAATTCCACAGTCAAATGCCCGTTCTTGTAACTCGTACCACCTTTATTTTTGCCTATGCATTCATACAAGCCATCGTCGGACCTGAAATTAACACGAAAAAAACGGATTAAATCCAAGAAAATTCTGCAAGTTTTCAGGTTTGCCACCATTTTATTAATTTTCGTCTCACGACTTTCTCCTGGTTCTCCCAGTGAATATTCGTGATTTGTCCCGCAAGCCGATAAAAATTAAACAATTTGAATTTGAATGGGGCAATCACGAAGCTATTTAGATTTAAATTTCGAAAATAAGAAATGTCAAAAGGTTAGAAATTGAATATTTTAAGATTCGAATTTTGGAAATTGGGTCAGTTAAAATTCAGAAGAATTGCAATTGTATTCTTTATTATTCAAAGAGTTCAAAATTACATAATTAAATATTGAAAACTTTTTAATTTAAATAATTTTAAATTCAAAAATTTAATATTAAAAACTAGACTGAATTTTGCAGTCAAAGCTGCTGAATTTATAGAATTTTTAATCATTATTACATAATAAAATTATAAGTTAACATTAAAGCTAATTAGAAGCATGTTTCTAAAACGAAAAAATGAATTAAAATATATTTTTTAACTTTCAAAATATATAGTAATTTTAAATGGTAAACGTCAAAAATGAAAAAAAAACTACTCCGACACGTTAAAACTGAAACGAATGCGAACTTCGTTTAAAACTGATAAAATGTTAGTCATCAAAAATTGCGATATTAAAAGAACTCTACAATTGTAACCATTTAAAATTACTGAAGCTATCCACTTGCTGATGTATCAATTTAAAGTAGTTTAATTTCCATTTTTTTATATATTTTAAACTCAATTTCCAATTTTTAATTTCAAATTTTCCTTTAGAATTATCATTCATTCTAGAAATTTTAGAATCAAATATTGTATAATTTGAAATTTTCAATTCAAAATTGCGTTATATTATATTAGGAAAAAATTATAGTTTGAAGACCTCAAAGATTAAGCTGCTTTAGAATTGCACATTCAAAACTATAATTTTAAATTTAAATTGTAGACATTTTAAAGACGATAAATATGTTAATAATATGTATCATACAGTGTAGTATCAAATGGTATTTAAAACGACTGGATAGATTTTTTTGCAAAAAGATGCGATTTTCCAATCAAATATCACTGTCATTTTGATCATTCCAAATTGCAGAATTTTAAGTTATCCCGGTGAAATTTTCTCCCGATTCTCCCGGGGGGTGGCTACCCTGATTTTACTTTTTCATGCAGTAATTTGATACCTCCGCGTTAACGATGTTCTAGGTTTCAAGTTCAAAATTACTTGATAGTACTCAATTTTAATTTACGAAAACTCATTTTGTTCCCTAAAACCGCCCTTCACAATCATATGCGTCTCGTTTATATTTAATATTATGTAGAAAATTTCTTAATTCAACAAAGAATTTCAAGTATAATTTCTAAATCAATTAATTTCCCTAAAAACGTAAAGAATAAAATTGTAAACAAACCTTTGAGAAAGAGAGTAAGCTTCCGTAAATTAAAATGAAATGAAAATTACGTCTTTTAAGTAAAGCCACTTCTGTGCCCGTCATTATCCACTTTTTATTCGAAAAATATCTCAGTAAAGTACTCATAAGTACATTGTTTAGAAATTATAAAGAGAAAAAAAACACAAAACGTCTTGCTATGCACTTGTCCCACCCTAAATGCCTATATAGGATGTAGACGGAATCTTATATGCAGCTTCTAATAGGATTCTTATTTTAAGTTGGTTTCTAACAGATCTTAAATTTGCCGGATTAGAATTCGAAAAGTCATGTGTTTTAAGCAGCTCTATTAGGTATATTTTGAAATACTGAAATCAAAATCAAATAAATCGTAAAAATAGTAATTTTTTCTTATATTTAAAAAAAATGTTATCCGTTCTTCATATGTTTTTAAAAGATTTTTGAAATTTGTTTTTTATCATAGTCACATGTCCTGTCACGCGACTTTTAGCAACGTGTAAAATTCATATCCGTCACTAATATATTCGTTGATCTTCTTTTCATACTTTTTTAGATTATCATTATTTTGTAAAATATTTAGGCAGTTTGGATATTTGTTTCCTTTTGAAAACTTCATTTCTAAAATGATATACTTTTGGCAATCACCCACCTACGCTTACAGACTTCAAAAGCTGGGATTGCACCCTCACCCCCTTGGTTCAGCGCCACTTAGGGTAGTTGGATTAAAAAATCAGCTTCGAAAATTGACTTGAGAATGAACTCAGCGTGGAATCTCATTGATAAATAACGGAAAAGAAAGAAATAATTTGTTTGTTCTTTGCTAATCAGTTTTACTTATATTACACTGAGACTCTGACACTGTGGCGTCAATTCTCGAAAGAAATATATCAGGGGGCCCTATATCAGAGTTTCACAGTATTATATTATTTAGAACTATTTTAAATTCTCATTGAATTACGTTGATTCTTTTAAGTATTTGAATTCTTTCAATATTCTTTATTCCCATTAACGATCTCAATCCCATTAATTACCTAAAACACCTAAACTTCTCGAAATCTCTATGTTAAAACGGTATGAGAGATGGAATGTTGTCTTATTTTCTTTAAAGACTGGGAGAAACCATCGAATGTTATACTTCGATGACTCTTCCAGACCATTGGAATGATCTGGAAGTCGCCGCAGCATGATTTTATTGAAATCTCTAAATTCTTAAATACTCTGAATTTCCTGAATTCTCTAAATTCCGTGAATTCTTTGAACTCTTTGAGTTCCCATTAGTCTCTACATTCTTTTAAATACTTTCAATTATTTTCTAGATCTTCAAATTCAAAGAATTCAGAGAATCCCAGGAATTGAAAATAATGCAAGAAATTTTAGGAAATTTAGGCGAATTCAAGAAATTCAGTATATTTCAAGGAAGTCAGAATTTAAATTCATTCGAAAGAATTTAAAGTATTGCAATCAGGAATGGAAAGCAATTCAAGTAAGTTCAAAATAATTTAAGTGGAACAAAAATACTTCTTATTAATGTATGTACTAAGCTCGAGGATAATAATCACTGAACCTGTATGTGGTTTGCCACGTAAGTATTAGTTTAAGGTTTAGACGACCAACGCCAGTGTGTTCGTTTTAGACGTGCACTACGAGAGGGGGTCGTTTTAACATGGAGAATTGGAGATAACAAATTGAAAGATTTAATTTAAGAAGAAAGAGAAAGATAAACAAACCTGATGACGTTACGGATGGTAAGAATTCCAACAGTTTCTCCGTTGCGATCGTCTTGTCGATTCTCGAGGAAGATTCGATCGTCGTTGGGTTGTCCACCGAGGACAAAACGCTTCTCAGATGTGTGTTTCCTGAAAAGGATTTCGGGAGGCGGACGACCAAAGGCCTTGCAAATGATTTCTACTTCTCTACTGACGGCTATCGTTTTGTTGATGAACTCCATTATCTTTGGTTTAACGATCACGTTGAGCCTAATGTTCATGTTGGCAGTACCAGCAGCATTTGCAGCAGTACACTGGTATTCTCCATCATCATCGCGATGGACATTTCTTATTGACATAACACCTGTGTCCTTGTTAACAGCGAATCGATCAGCGGTGCTCAAATCCTGATGAGTTATGGATTTCACCCAAGTGAATTTGGGCGGAGGTTTACCTCTAGCTTTGCATACGATATCCGTGGTTTCCCCTTCAACGATCTCAATTGTTGAATCCAATTCTTCGATTACTGGTTTTATGTGCACCTAAAATAAAGGAGAAACAGTTTTAAATTGAGTTCTAAAGAGCAAAATGAAATATTTTCAATCTGAATCGATTTTCCTTTTTTTCGGAATGTACGCTTTGGATAATGGTAGTACATAATTACCTCGACGCGAATGTTTCTTTCTTTAAGTTCGCCTGTGGTTGGCACAGAGGCTCTGCAAGTGTAGATACCATCGTCGTCCTCGGTAACTTTCTTGAGCTTGAGAGCGTATGTGTCAATGATGTAGTGATCATTGCTCCCCGTGATCAAATCTCCGTTTTTCAGCCAATCAACAGATGGCGAAGGTCGTGCTCGGACTTTGCACTTGATGTTAAAGTCCTCCCCGAGTATAGGATACTGATTTAATGGAGCATCATCCCACGCGATGGAAACTGCACACATTTAAACAATTTATTTCAGTCTAAAACTTCCTGCATTTTATTTTCTATAGGCAATACAAATTTTAAATTTTAAATCATACAATTTTAAAAGCTATTTTAAAAAGAGATGGAAGATTAAAGAACTGTATAATCTCATAGAGGACGTTATTTCGAAATATAATTTTCATTCTCTCGCGTATTTTTAAGATCTGACAAGTAACCTTCTAAATCATTTTAAAGTAGGTAAAAACTTTTATCCTTTTCAAAATCAAAAGTATTTGACAGGTTAGTTTTTCTGCCAATTTCTTAATACTAGTGAGTGCCTTTTTTAATGCAAATCTGACAAAAATACTTAATAATTATTATTCTGAAGGCTGAATGTGAATTTATTTAAATGTCTTTTTCTACTTAAAAATCTACGTGATTTAGAAAAATTAAGAACATAAAAGCTGGTTTTTAAATTTTATGTCGATGGGTTAACAGCAAGCAGGTCGGGTTACACCTTTGCTGAAATCACTGGCGTGAAGTCATTTAAATTCACATGAAGTCACTGAAATCACTTAAAGTCAGGGTACACTACATCGGTCGCGTTATATGTACCCCTCGTTTTTTAAGTGTTTAAAAACGCTTACCTATAGTGTCAATTGTAACCGATTTCTCTAGCTTTTCAGTATTGGCATAGGTCGCTCTGCAACTATATTTGCCGCCTTGTTCCTCTTGCAGATTGGTGAACAAAAGGGCTAGAATATTTCCAGCACGTGATTCTGTATACATTGTTGACTTCGCATTTCCTGCTTGCCTGTTTTAAAATTTGGGTTTAAATTTTAATAAATTGATTTCTAATTCGCATTTATTAGAAGTACTTGCAAGGGAAAAAAAATGAAAAAGCGAATGAAAGCATTAGAACATATTTAAGGCAGGCAGAGGTGTGATCAATTACTCATATCAGAAACTCGAAAATTTAAATTAAATTGAAAAATATTTAATAGAAAGGTGTCAGTTTTGAAAACTTTAAAATAATTTCTAAATGAAATTCTTTAAATTTGATCCTTTCTTTCATACATTTAATTCAAATACAAATGAAGTTCGAGAGTCTCAAACTACGTTTTCATCTTGTTTTGTTTAACCTTGCTTTATATTGCAAAACAATGTTTTATCTTCGAAGTTGCAAAAATCATCTTTGCTTCTGTGCACTGAAAACATTTAGTCAAAACAGCACCTTAATTACTTCAAGATACAAATTTAACTACGTGTTTTTTTTATTGTGAAATGCGTGGTAGGGTATAAAAATGTTTGAAAGCAAAAGCAGTTACACTGTGTTTGCTCGACTCGCGTTTATTGATATTATTTTCCTTGCATTCATTGTGGAAGTGATATTCAATATTCGACGTGTATGATTTATTGGAAAATATCGGGTAAAATCAAAAAATAAAATAAAACGTACTGTTGTTGCACTTGCAAGAAAACAATGTTAATACAAACAATGATAGTATGCAATGAGGAATAATTCAAGAGTGAAAGATAAAAGGATGTGAAACTGTATGTACATGTAAAGTGCAAATAAATTTGTATGTGTGAACAAATCAACAAACTTAAAAAAGAACTTAGTATAATTGTTAATTTCAAAAGTCCATTCATTTATCTAGCAAAAGTAAAACAAGAATCTAATTTTGTTAATAAATATAATTATTTGAAATTTTTTTAATGATCTCTGGAAAGTTTAGAACATTTAATAGACATGCTTTGAAAGAGTAGACTCCAAAGAAAATCTATATCAAAATAAAATAATCCGAAGAGAAAACAATAATCTTTAGTAAAAAAAATGGATAATCTACATTCTGTTTAATCATTAAAATACTCGCCATCGATGCAGTGGCTCGACCGGCCTGTGTGCAAAATAAGTGAAAATTTGTCACATTAGTGCTGCAAGTGTGGTGTGCGAAGTGTGAAATATTGTACATGTTTCTACTGTTTATGTACTTTTAAAGCGAATTAGCTTTACAATAACTATAGTCCAATTTTAACCAAATTTACCAACTTTTTATAAAAATATATTTTTTATAGGGACAATTTATTTAAAAAAATGTAATTTGTGTTGTAAGACCTTCCATTTCTGGCAAAAGTGAATACTCCTGATTGTAAAGTTTAAATTTGAAGTTACTTAAGTTAGCAAGTTTCAATCTGATATCATTCGTTAGATTTTATTTTCCAAATGAATTAACTTTAAGCATTATTGAATAAAGCAATTTTGAAAAAAAATGTAAAACTGCAGAATTGTTTTGTGAATAAATAAACTTTTCCGGTAGGACTTTTTGCGTAAATCTAATTATAAAATAAAGCTTGAGAAGAATTCTCAAGATTACAAGAAGATATTATAACGCCCTTGACATTCGAAAAAGCTGACAAAATAAATAAGAGACTTACTTTATGGCATCATCGATCACGCGATTTTGCGGATCTACCCACTCCATGTGCGAGATCAATGAAGGGTTCTCAACTTTTGGTCTGCATGTTAGAATTATGCTAGATCCTATGGACCTCGATTGAATGTCGCCGCTCGGCAAAATTTCCAGTGATTCGGATGCATTGCTGTAACCTGCAATCAAAGAACAAAGGAACGTGGATAAATATACTTGGAACAACAAACGAGTTATGTTTTACGAACTGCATTATCCTAATAGACTTGGGATGATGAATTTTTATTAATTGCACGCGATGGAGCGTCAAATTGCCAAATGCAATTAAGGACATCGACATTGTGAATGATCAACAGGTAGCAGGTGCGCTCCCAGAAGTTCTTAACGACGTTGAAATCCCTCCGAATTACAAGCATAATTTCGCAAATTATCTCTAACAACAGGCTTTATTCACGCCTTGTTAAGATTTACAGAGACTTCTTTATTTCAGTTTTGAACTTGAATGTAACTTTTTAAGTACAGGCCAAAGAAGGAGTATTTTTGCAAATCAAGGGAAGTTTGCGAATTTTTGTAAATTAATTCATAATTTTTAATAAAATTTATAGTTTTTAAAAACGAAATTGTACAATTTTTAATATTTTAAATTTTCAATTATGAATTCAATTCAAAAGGCTTTAATCAGAAGTTCAATTTTTTTACAAAATAAAATGCTTCTAAATATTTTTTAAAATTTTATATACTTCATATTAACAATTTCATGTTTATCGTCTCCCATTCTGACATTTTTAACACCTTTGATTATTGTGACTTTTATTTAAAAACTTGTTAGGAATTATTTGCATTCGCACATTGATGATGTGATTTTTATGAAAAATGGAAATCTTTTTTCTTCCTACATGAACGCTTGATTAAAAGACTTGCCTTGTTTAAAGTTTTCTCAGTTTAACATTGTTTGTAATTCTGACGCTTTTGAATTGATATATTTTTAATGTTATTCATGATAAATCCTACAATTTTAAACTCTTCTAATTCAAAATATTTTAAGTTTGAAAAACTATTGATTTAAAAAAATGTATTATAGAATATTTTAATTTAATCATTGTTCAAGTTTCAAAGGTTCTTACTAAAAACTGACCCACTAATTTCGATATATTAACCTTTCCAATTATCTGCAATAAAGTACAATCTCATGCATTCCGAACTTATCTCCTTCTCGATGATGTAAAAAAAAGAAATTTAAAAATCTGAAACTATTCCACGACAACAGTAAAGCACAATTGACCGGAAACTGGGAAAGTTGGTTGACATCTAACTCGATCTCGAGCTACGACATTGAGATTTATTCAGATAAAAGAAGGAAAACGTCAGTGCTGTAAATTTCTTACTGAGTCGCTGAGTGCGAGATGTTGGTACCCTGAGCACGTAAATGCAAAGAAAAGAAATACAAACAGACGACTCGGCGTTCATGCTGCGATCATGATGCACCACGGCGAAAGACGATTGGCGACTGTGATAGCAAATATGTGCGTCAGAGTTACTGACTTTGTGACATGCCATGGGGCACCCGTAGTCCGGTCAACAACAGGAAGTCAGAATTAAGCTAATTAACTGATGCGAGGCGAAAGTGCAAAATTGCGAAATTGCCCTGTTTGTCGTAAACGTATAAAACCTCTCACGCTTAGCGTGTTTAGGTGCGATATTATTCATGTTTCGTATGCGTAACAATTAAAGGGCCTATAAAAAATCACCATTCTAGTTCCGCATATATCGTGGGAAGACTGACCGGCTTGTATGTCTTCAAATGGGAGGGTTAACGAAGCGTGAAAGTTTATGATAACTGCTAACGAGTAAGTCGTCACACGAGACGAGACATTCTTTATGGGAAGGGCAAGATCTACGCTTATGGCAATTCTGCTTTATTCAAGATTTTTTTTGGGACTCTTATGGCAGTCTTTATACTGCTTGTTATATCTTAAAGAAAGGGGGAAACTATAGAAATAACTCATACGACTAAAACTAATAGCGAAAGTAACCTTTTTTACTTCCTTCAGTAAGATTGACCAACTAAAAATACAAAAAATGAATTTCACTTGGAGTTTCCGTTTAAATTGGCACGTAAAATCAATGTTTACGTTCTTATTGAGAAGGACTCGTGTGTGTGCAAAATTCATCCCGAAACTGCTCACAGACCAACAAAAAAACCTTCAATTAGAAATTGCTCAGGACAATCTGGAAATGATCAATAGTGATGAAAACTTTCTTAAAAAGGTTATTACTGGTGATGAAACATGGGTTTATGGTTATTTAGTGGTTTGACCTTTCATTTTATAAGGTCTCTGTACAAAAATGGGGGCAATACAAAAAAAGAGCGCGAGATACGATAGAAGCACTGAAACCCTGAGAGTTCTGTCAGTCCGTTGCGTATATTGTTAAGTAACAATAAGGCAAACTCTTCGCGACTAATTGTTTACGAGATATTGGTATTTTAATTAAGGGCAGCGGCATGTTTTCGAAAAAGCCTTGGTTTAAAAAAATTGTATTTTCATAGAAAAGATTTCTCTCAAATTTCTCTTATTAGATTCTTGAAGTGGAAGGTTCAAATTCAATTACACTATGTAATGTAACAATCGGCTTTGTGCTCGTCTTGAATAAACTTTTCAACTGTTGGTCACTATATTTACGTCTATCGGGCACAAACGTTTATTCAGTGGGCATGACGATATTACATGAAGTGATCCGGGTTCGGTGGAAGGGCCGAAATTCGTAGACATGTTGTTTCCGGCTTGCCGCGCGGAGCAAGGATGCGGAAAGCTGAGCGAGGAAATCTTCGAGGTGAAACTTTCCTAATTGGTGTGGAGTTCATTGAAGCGAATCCTTGTGGGGTCGATTAGTTGACTTTGCTCGAACCGTCTCATATTTACTGCAATTTCGATGAATTCTCTACGAACTTCATCAATAGAACTGATTTCCTCTTCAATTCTTAAATGAACCAATTTCGGCATTCCCAAACAAATTTTGTATATATTAAAAAAATTCGTAGTGGTTGAAATTTTATTGACATTGCTCAATTGGAATTGCAAGATTTCTGATGATTCTTTGAAACTAAAAAATTATTAATGTTTCAATAAATAATTGTTAAACTTTTCAACGATTTCAGTTGATATTTTTTCCACTTTAGCTATTAGATAACAATGTGCGTAATTTAAAAGAATTTTAATTTTAAAAGATTAAATTTATCATGATTTAAATAATAACGATATAAATGTGTAACGAAAATTATTGAATGTAAAACTTTAAAATTTTGAATAATTCAAATATTAAAGTATATTATATTTGATACTATACGTTTTAAGTTTGAAATTGTCTGATTTTAATATTTTCATTTGTTGAACGCTTAATTAAAAACTCCTAATAATAAGGCTTTAATTTGAAATTTGGAAATGAAAAATTATTAGCACTAGCAACAAATGTGCAATAAGCACAAACACGATCTTTCCTACTAAACTGATATATACGCATATATTATCTTTGATAATTTGAAAAAATGGTGTTAGAAAGCAACGAAATGTACAAGCTGTAAAGGCCTTGCCCTTTTTTATTTTTCAGGCTAATTTTCAGATCTAAAACGGTGTGTTTACAAAAAACTTTATGAAATTTACTGAGTTAAAATTTTTCCAAGATATTTTTAAAATTTCATGACATTTCCAGATTCCTTAACAGAGCAGTTTTAGAAATTCCGTACTTTCAAATTTTGAGCGAATGACGGGTACGTCACTGAGTAAAATCTGTATAAAAATTTTCACTGATTAATCAGTGAAAACCCTTACTGAAAAAGGTCTTTTTCATATTTAAATCAGGATTGTCACTGATTTCACCGTTAAAATTGTTACTGACTTCATCCAGTAAGAAATGTAAATGATTAATAAGTGCATTTTTTTTACTGATTTCACTCATCAAATTTACATAATGCTTTTTTCAGATTTCCCCTCGGGGTTTTATAATCCTTTTATAATATTAGTTTTTATTTAAGTATGTCTAAAAAAGTAAATAAATATTATCCAGAATTTTTAGATAATAAAATCGGGTATAAAATTAGTTATGAAATGGCTTTATGAATTGAACCGCTGGCGACAAAAAGGGGACACGGCCGGATTCAGCCTGAGAAATATTGTCCTGAGTGTCAATTTTAAAAATCTTTCTAATTTCAATTTTAAAGACTGATACTTGTAAAGAATTTCAAGGCGCATCTTTTTTTCCTCTTGCAAAAATTTATAGGTTTTGCAGTTTTTGAGATAATTGGTAAAAAGTGGATTTTTTGAAAACGAAAAATTCCAATCTTTTTTCACTTCAACTCGCGCT